>JAQIWG010008914.1:0-11042 GCA_034695025.1 Chamaedrilus cognettii | reverse complement strand
AGAGACTAACAGTAGTACATCAAACATGTATCACTGATGCAATATGCATTATACTTAGATCTAGCAATATGCATTATATCTGTTTTTACCCTCAAGTCGGGCCTCATAATTGAAATTGCTTAGGGCCTCACTCTGTTTAAATCCGGCCCTGTACACGTAGATAATGCTGAGTAGCATTGGCACTTCTTTAGACCCCTACGAGCTCGGGTCAGTGCTAACGCACTTACAAAATTCGTTCAACGTTGTCACTTTCGCTGGAGAACAATTTTGCTCTGGAATGCATTGGCTTTCTTAATGAGATGTGTGTTCAATATGTACTTGGCATCAGCACCAAATTTAATAGTAAATGTTTATTGCATGGCTGGTGACAAGATTCTTGACGGTATCAATGCTCCGAGTGTCCTATATCAGCAGTTTCTCAGCCTTTCGCGTGAGCAGCGTTTAGCGGAGCGTCTTCAATATTAGTTTACAATATTCTGCTACAATTGCAGTTAAAATTTGATCTGCAATACTTCGTTGCTGATCCCTGTCAATTTCATAGGCATATAAATTTCACCTGGCATGCTGGCAACGCTACTTTGTTTAGCGACAGAGGTTCCAGTTTTTTTAACACCATTTGGATTGCAACTTTTCATGTGAAAGTGGACTAATTTCCTTGTGGATGTCAATTTTTTGTGAATTTTTTTCTTGTGGATCTGAACTTTTCTAGTGTTTTAGAACTTTTTATGAACGTCAATTTTTCTTGTGGATTCATTTTGGATGGTTTTCATATCGATGTAAACTTTTCTTGTAGATAGAACTTTCCTTATGGAAGGCACTTTTTGCGAATGTCATGCTCTGTGTGGATGTCTGTGTAGATGTCAATGAATTTTGAAGAATAAGTAAAAAAATATATGCATGAACTGTTGATGAGCTTGTTAACTGTTCGATTTAATTTTAATCTGTCATATTAATGCGAATAGAATACTATCGGACGCTAAGCGTTTATCATGTTCTAGTTCTTAAATGCGCTTCAAATAAGCCTAACGTTTTTTAAGGCCTTGCCATTTGGTGACCACCACTTTTCAGCGCAAAGTTACGCCACTGCTTTCACAGGAACTCGTGACTTGGAAGCCTGGTTTGGTGACATTTTGTGAGATACCGATGAGCGAGGTTCAACTTCATTTGCAATTTTGCATTTTGATTGAATCAGTTTGCGAAGAAGACGATCTTGCATCGAATCTGACTTTATGCATATCAACCAGTGACGCGGCACTGCTAAACCGCGCTACGAGCACGTGCAGCGAGATTCTCCCCCAAAAGTTGAAAATCATTCTTAAAGGCTTGGACCAAGGTTGGCATGATATTCGCTAGCCACATACTAACTTTTAGAATCTCTCCGTTAAGTTAAATGAAAGGAGAACCATTTATAGGGATGAAAATCGCAAGTTTTAATGCAGTCTTAAAATCGCTTCAAAATGCCACAAAAAATCCCAGCGGCTACAAAGAAACATTTACTCCTGACTTGAAAAGGTTTTATCAGCATCTCCCAATTTTATAATAGAAAACGTTTCGTGGAGCCACGTACCGTAGACGCTCAGGTTGAAGACCCTCGAAGCACTCCCCTCGGAGTTGCTCGCCGTGCACTGGAAGGAGAGGTCGCGCCCCACGCTGTGTATATACAGTATGTTGCCCTCGGTCACATCATTGGTCTGAACGTCTAGCCAATGATAGATCGCCGTTGGGTACGAGGACACGTAGCAGGAGACTGGCTCGCCCTTGTAGAGCTGACCGTCGCTAGTCGTGATTCCAGTCTGCATCCTCATGGTGAAGACATCAGGGGCGTCTGTGTCACAGCGCCCCTGCATTCTACAATGCCTAGCATACAGACTATTGCCATATATGTGCAGGATTAAAATATTAAGTTATAGTTAGACATAGACCTAATCAGAGGCAAAGTATCCCAGATTTCATAGCTTTTATGCGCACATGCTTGTAGCGAACGAGCTACAAGCATGTGTAGTAAACTTGTAGTAAACAGTAATAATACACTGTTCTCACAATAAGCTATTGTGGGGATTTGTCCACCATTGTGTGGATTTTTCTGGATACACTACTTCAACAGTCACCATGCATGTAGTCCAGGCACCTGATCAGCTCGCAAGAGAAAGTCAGAAATCTCAGGTATGCTGACATCGAAAGCTAGTTACTACGCCTAACAACGAGGAATCCATTAACAACGGGACACTAGCGATACGACAAGATGAATTGATAGCTCACAGTCACAACACAGGGAACTGACCACAATGCGACAAGACCGCGGACTTGCTCAGGCAGAGAAGCCGAAGGACATAATCTCAGAGTAAATAAATTAACAACAACAATTTTTTACCCAGTGTACAAATCCAAGGGTAGCAAGGCTGATCCCGGAAATTACCGTACAATATCAGTTGGGACTATACTTGCTTGCATCTTCGAAAAGGCAGCCGCCAGCCAAGTGAATGACTTCTGTGATACCCACGAGATCATCCCCCGGCAACAGCTCGGTTCAGACGCGTTCGAGCTGTGAGATGGCGCTGCTGACGGCACTGAACTCATGGATGGGAGCAGTTGACAAGGGAAAATATGTGGGAGCTTTATTACTCTATCTATCCAAGGCGTTTAATTGCATTCCCCATCGGCTGCTGATAGCTGAACTCAGCATGACTGGGGTTGAAACCGAAGCCTTGAGCTGGTTTGCGACTACCTCAACGGACGCTTTAAACGAGTCTGTGCGAATAAAGAAGTAACGAGCTGGATAGAGGTTAGCAGAGGTGCGTGTTCCGCTGGGGTCATGTTTGAGTCCCCTCCTCTTCAACATCTTTGTCCGTAGCCTGCTCCAGTGCGCTAAAGCGGACTGTGTACAATTCGCGGATGATGTCACGGAAACTGTGGCTGACACGGACTTGGATGCTGTCGTTCAAAAGCTCTCCTCTGCATTCGAAAATGTGAAAACCTTCTTTGACTCCCACCATCTTAAAGTCAATGCAACCAAAACACAGTTCAAAAGCACATCCGGGAAACTTCCAGAGGTTCCAAAGTTAGTGCTGGAAAACTGTGAAATCAAGCCGGTGAAGACGGTAAAACTCCTGGGCGCAACTTTCGACAGACACGGACGATTTGTTACTTCTTTCGTTATCAATTATTCATTTGCAACAAATGATCAATATAAACACGGAGGTTTTAGTCTCTTGTCACCTAGATGTCAACTCAAATAATTAACCTTTTGGCATGAGAATCGGTCCCCGGCAAAAAGTTCTTAACTGCACCGTGCTTTTAAATGAACAGCCTTTGCATGGAATCGGAAGTTAAGTAGTTAGTCAGTTAGTATGGAAATCAGAAGTTAAATGCCTGGGTTTGGCCATAGTGTCTATCAAGAAATTTAAGTGCAATCTGCAAAAAAGGTACGCAAAGTTTTTGCAAGTAGCCAACGGAATTCTTTGCTAAATTGGGTTACGGGCGCCACAGTTTAATACTGTTACTTGTCGACACCTTCTACATGCCCGTGTTACTGTACGGCCTTGAAGCCTTGATCTTTCCTAAAGCGGATAGGAATACACTTGACTTCATTTATTCCAGTCTTTTCAAAAAAATTGACGTGGACGAGAATAATTCTTTCAAATTGTTCCACTTTTATGCGGGTTGCCTCCCCCCGAGTTACAGGTTGGATGCAAGAAAATTGAAGCTTTTGCGTGGTATACCTTGTCTTACTAATTCTATGCCTTTTGAACTCAGCTGCGTGCTGGATTCAGATGAACTTTCATCTTTGATAAATAATAACGTTATAGCTCCGCGAGAAACCCTTGCGTCTGTTGAAGTCAATATGTGAAACAGTTTCGAAACCAGCTTGCAATTTTCAATCGGAGCATCGGTTGTGATCTACATGTATGCTTACATTGTAGGTTCTGGCCAACATTCTTCATTCTATTTGCGTCATGATTTCTCTAAATTTGGAATGAATTGTGTGCCTTTTCTCACTGTAGCCAACAGGATTATTTATGCACTACTGAATGCAATTTTTACTTAGCTGTGTCAATTATATCTTTCGCTACGTTTATCTTCCTCAGTTTGTAAGGTGCATATTGTGCCATCTTTTTATGTATTAATTTTTTCTCTGTTATATTGTTTACTGCCATTGATTCGGTGAAACAAATATTATATATAAATAATAACATCAATTGCATACGAGTTTCGGTAGTATATCAAGGGATCAGTAGTGCAATTATTCATCTACTTATGGCCCATAACACGGCGGTAGGCTCGTAGCGTGAGGTAGTGCTCCTGCTCCTGCCCTGCTCCCTCAAAAATGATACATTAATTATACAGTAAAAATAACACAATTCGCCCCCCATGCCCTGATCACGTTCAGTTATTTCAGTCAAATCAAGGTAGTTTCTTGAAAAAAGTTTTTGTGAGCACCACCTCCATCCCCCTCCCGATCGTAAATTTTGCATCGGAGGGAAAAAGTCTATAAGCTGCGAATAACATGCATAAAATGTCGTGAAACCTTTGCTCCTCCTGCTAAAAATATTCTGCTCCCCGTTGAAGGCTGCCACGATACGCGGCTGCAAGACGCCCTATTTACTGTCCGAGCAAAAACAAAGCAAGCGTGTTTGCGTGCGGTACTGACAGACGCCGTGGATGGGCGGTGAGATCCAGTAGGTGGTGTACGCGGGAGCGTTGATCGCGTGTCCGGGCGGGGTCGGCGTGGGCGGCGGGCCGAAGTTGAGATTACACAGCTGGACGCCGACGCCGTAGAACGAGGAGGGCGAGGGAGGGCGCCCTGGTTCCACCCACTGCCAGATCTCGACACTGAATCTGCACAGGCCGAGATTCACGTTTTCATAAGAAAAAAATAGTAATTATGAAACCAATGTGCTATCCGAGCGAAGTTCAGTGAACACTGACCCGGGGAGGGGGGGAGGCAGTAGCCCATTCTACCGTAACGATATCGGCTAGCGACCGACTGACGATCGGGAATAGGACGGGGAGAGGGAAGTGGATCTGCGACTCTGGTTCAGGAGGTGGACAAAAAACCTCTCAATATCGAAAGTCTAAAAACCAGATGAACAAATTCAAGATTGAACCTCACGTTCATTTTAGAACGACACACTGGGTGCAGTATACTGCACTTTAGCAAAATATTAGCTTCAAGTGAAAAAACACCGCAGAGAAATATCATGTCATAGTAATAGCAATCAGCAAGAAATTACTGTTCATTCATTACATCAGTTCGTAGACAGACAGTTGGACACGACTCTACGCAACGTTCCCTTAAGCTTCGCTGCTGCGCCACGGCGCACCTTCAAACACGTAGTTATGCTTCATTTGTCGCTTGCAGCGCCAGCGGTAGCTGCAGGCTGCGCAACATGGATGATAAGGTTCGAATCTTGCAATACGCTGCAGGGCAGTGTGGCACTGCGCGACATCGGACCTCGAGCTTGGTGCAGCAAGATATGTGTAGGGGATAGGAACGACTACGGTCTGTCGCTTAACCCACACGCCTCACGCGATTTCTGTTCAGAAGGAAAATGTCGCACACGGTTTCACTTGTGATCAGCAGCCACACATCCTTAAACCTATACAAAGTGAGTAAAAATAATAATTCCCTAGCGATATCGCGATAACTCGGTCAAAATTCAAAATATTGATTTCATATTTCTAGGGCTTTGAGAAGATATAATTTGCAACAAGACTGCCAAATTTTATGCTAAAATATTTTTTAGTTCAAAAGGTATGACTGTTTTAAGAAAAAGTTTTGAAAATCAAGTTAACCAACGTTCTAATGCTTGCTTAGCATGGTTATTTTGCCTGTAGCTGGCCTGCACCTGTTTGAGCGTGCAGAGCATGTAAAAATAGACTACTCGAAGTGTCCTCGCCTTCAAACCTTGTCCGCAAAACGTTTTCAGTCCCATTTTCCTCCTGCACAAGATTGGTCATTTTAGACGTGCCCAACTTGCTGCGTTAACGAAACCATGCGTTCAGCGTTTGGGCCGCAATGAGGTGCAGCACGTGAACATGGCCTACTAGGCCATCGATATCTCAGGCACACGACGTCATTAATATGCATTCTAGCACGAGTACAAGGATTAGCTAACACGAAATTGAAGAGAAAAAAAATTTATGAGCTTAATTTTACAGCAAACATTGTTATTTTGGACTTAACTACGCTGAATAAAAAAAAATTTGAACTTTTTGCGCAAACATTCGTAACTTTTGAACTAGAATATATTTCGAAATGAAATTTGACGATATTGTTGAAAATTATCTCAACTACAATCCTTGCAAATATGAAACAAAAATATTAATTTTTGACAGAGTTATCGCGATATCGCTAGGGATTTTTTTTTTTACTCACTCTGTAGAGTAAAAGCTGACTTCGTGCATTAAGCCTAATTGAACCGAAAAATTTGCTACGCCACGGAGACTCAAGTTCATTGTATATTGCAAGTAGCGTATATCTGGTTGTATGCTACAGTAGGAAGTAGCCGACACAGCTTATTTATTACCTGTGTATATCTTTACCTATGTTGAGATTCTCTGCAGTTTAAATCCATTTCTTGTGTATACGTGTTGTCAACATGCCGGCGTCTATTCGTCTAGGAACTCAGCTTCCAGGACATGTGGATACCAGCGGTGACAGCGAGCTTCCATGTTTAATGATTTTGTACGAAGGGAATTGAAACTTTGCATCTGTGCTAGTTTGTTTAGCCCTATACCTCTAATACTAAGTTTTAATTTTTAAATTTTAAATTTTAAAATTTTAAATTTTCCAGTTTCAATTCAAATTGCCAAACTGACGTTCTGTGACATTTTGTTCTATTACCGTTCATGCATCAACTTAATGTGCTGTCGAGCTCATGTCATTGAGTGGAATCTGGATTAATTTTGGAATGTTAATGTGAATTCTTGTAGTCTAGGCACCGGCCTTGGACGCTGGTATAAAAGGGTCTAGCACCGTGAGCTAAGGGAGACTCTCAATGAACCTGCTTTAAGACGTTGCGTTGTATTTGAATAAAGTTAGTTCCGTATCAGACTCGTTGCATCCATTACCCTGAAATAATTATATTATAATTTAATTTTATAGTTACTACACAATAGTCGTTTGGTAACATGTAACTGCCTCTAAGCCTAGTCTGTTTTACTGCTCTAGCAGTCTCTAAGCCTATCTAGTTGTAAAGGTATTTCAGACTACCCTGTTCTAGCGCAGTGGCTCTCTCTAATGCTCGCTTTTTGCTCCAAGTAGGCTTATATTTTGATGCTGCTCCTGCTTTCCTTCCTCCCTTCTGTTCAATCTTGTTAGGTCGCCATTTCGGCCTGTCCCTGCTTTCGGTCCCCTGTTCGGTTCTGTTCGGTCCTATTCGGTCTTTTTCGGTACTAGTCGGTCCTTTTCGGTAATTACAGCGATAGATCCTTAACGTAGACCTGAACCTAACCTAGTCTTAACATTAACTGATCCCTAACGATACTTACCTATTTTTATTGATTTCGGCAAAGCGGTCTTAGTTATTTTCTGCAAATTGTTTTTCTGCAAATCGGCCTGTCCCTGCATTGGTTTAGGGCTTGAATGTTGTGAAAGTAGGTTCTGACGTACATGTAGGCCTAAAATCGAATTTTTAAGCCAATATGAGATGGTCATTGTTTGAACAAAGTTTATTTTTAAATCTTAACAATTACGGCGCTCACTCAAGAGTGTTTTCTTAAACTCGGTCTTATTCTGTCAAAGTGTCTTCTCGGGAATTAGGATTTCTGGAAATGGAGCAATACCCTTCAAACATCAATGCTTGAGAATTAAACACAAAGTTAATTGCATGCCGTTGAATAGTAGACCAATTTGTAAAATTTGTATATATAATCAGCATTCGAGCTGAGCGCATCGGCAATCTGGAGCCAGAAAGCAGGTTTCCGTTCCGCAAACTTGTGCTCCTCTGATCTAGAATCCCATAGAATTTGTTACCTTTTGACGATGTTAATAAGATCGTAATCTAACAATGTTAGCGTCCTCCATTTCGATAATCATAGAGACAAAAATGAGTCGGCGATGCTGATCAAAAACGTGTATTAAAAACGTTCCAGACGCTATTAGAACAAAGAAGGAGACGCTTATTTACTAGGTCAATTTGATGGCGGCCGGTTTGCAAGATAAACTGCTAACAATTTCATTGGTTGTGACCTAAATTATTTGACTGGTCTGCAATTAAGGCAGTTCCGCTTTTCTCAGTGTAGAAAAAAATCAATTCGAGGTCGGGTTCTTTGCAAATAAAATCTCTTCAGCGCGAGTGAAAACTGCTCCACTGTATCGCATACATTTCATTCGGCGTTGTTTTTCGAAAAATCAACGTGAGAATCGTCATGTTCATTCTCGCGTTGATCCCAGAAGTGAAAAAAATCACTTTCTGGATAAATTTCTCACTTCACTTCACTTCACTTCACCTGAAAGGTAACAACTCCTATGAAAACGCATCTATCATTTACCGTTTTCACCTCACTTCAATTCACTTCACTTCACCGTCAGTAAAAAAAACGAGCCTAAGCCTACCTTGTTTCAGCGCTAGAGCAGTCTCTATACTTGCCTGGTTGTAATGGTTTCCTGTAGTCTACATTTTTCTGGCGCTATGACACTCTCTAAGCCTACCTGAGTGGCGAGAAGGAATTATAATTCCACTCTACAAGTGCAAGGGCTCAAAAATGGAATGCAGCAGCTACCGACCGATAACTCTCCTAATTAGTTTCCTGCAAGAATTTTTCACACGTCCTTCTAGCACGACTCCAACCGTTGGTATTAAGGCATAGGCGCCCTGCGCAATCTGGTTTTACTGAGAGTCGCTGAACGCTGGACGCGATACTGACGCTTCACCTTTTGTCTGAGCTGCACCGGGAATTCAATCGCACTCTCACCGTTGCCTAGGTGGATATAACGGCAGCATTCAATTCAGTTGACAGAAACGCTCTCTGGCTGGCTCTCAGTGGCATTTGAGTGCCAAACCCGTTACTCAACCTGGTTCAGGACCTGCACAACGGTTCTGGTGGCAGGGTTACAGCGGGGCCCGCAAATCTAAGGTATTTCACACTCGTGAGATAAAGCTGAGTCCTCGTTTCAGCTCACTTCTACCGGGCGATGGATTGGATCTTTCAGCGCATGCCACCGACTAGTGGCATCACCGTCGGCCAGTCTACCTTCACGGACGCCGACCATGCTATGACGTTGCTCAACTGGGGACAAATAACATGGACTCAAAGTCCGCACTCAGTAGATTTCAGAACGAAGCTAACACAGTGGATCTGAACGTCTCCTGGACGAAGACGAAAATGCAAAGTACATTCAGGTTCACGGGCAATTGTACAGGCGATTGACGACTTCATTTACCTTGGAACCAAGCTGACGTCTGATGGTCGCTGTTCCTCGGAGGTGATGAGGAGGATCGGCATCTCGGCATCAGCAATGAATGTCTGGACACAAAAAAACTACGTCTCGCGTCTAAGCTTCGCACATACAGCACCTGCATACTCTCTATTCTGTTGTATGGTTCCGAAACGTGGACCCTTCTAGTTATCAAATGGTCCGTCGTTCGAAGCGCAGCGGTATCTGCAACGACCGGGCTAGAACGCATAAAGTCCATTATCGATCTTCGCCGACCCGCAATTTTTCCACACATCACCCACCTCGGCAGCACCGCTCCAGTAAACAGGGCGCTGAAGATCGCCATTGACAGCAGGAACGGTCTCCGCCCCGCCGCGGAAAGTGCCCGCGTGGGCGTCCCATGCAGGCTTATCATACTGACGCGGTGCCGGTAAATTTGCAACGAGCCTTGGACGACGCTATAACAAGAGGTCATGGTCAGTCGGTGAAGAGAAAGAGGAGAAAACCTGGTTGTAATGATTTCTTAATCTAACATGTTATGGCGCTATAATAGTCTGTAAGCCTACCTGATTGTCTCTAAGCCATCTTGTTGCAACGCTATGGCATTCTATAGGCCTACGCCCACTTGGTTGCAACGGTCTCTAAGCATATCCTATTCTAGCGCTATCTCAGTTTCTAAGCCTACATATACCTTGTTGTAGCGCTATGACAGTGTCCAAGAATACCTGGTTGTAACGGACTCGGACGGCGGTTGGTTGTTCATGTACATGTCATAGAAGGAGAGGCGCGGTTGGAGAGCGCCCGCGTAGTGCACGGAGCAGTTAACGCGCACCTTCTCGCCCGGTCTAACGGTCGTCTGACTCATCGCGCCGATCGGCTCCGACTCTGCGACACAAGCCCAGCAATACTCAGGACGTCATCTGAATAATGAGTTCCTAGGAGTCAAACGCTTATGCCGAGAGCGCGACAACTTTTTTCTCAGCAGATAATCCGGCGATTGAGCCATCTCGCAGTTATCTCGCAATTAAAGTCAGAGTATAATGGGCCCATAACCTCGGTATGCATCATCGCCATTAACCCTCGGGTTGGTTCAAGACCGGTTTTTCTGTTTAAATAATGTGTCGTCAAACGCCGATGATTTCGTCGACGCAGAAGTCATTCTCTTGGGAGAGATAACAGCTCATCGGAAAACTAGAACCGTATTCTCATAAATTTACCAATGCGAGTGACCACCAGTTTTATCCGCATCAGGCCCAATCCGCAGTCTACAAGCCTAGACCTGAAAATCACATATTGGTACTAGGCCCATGGTACATATGGCATACCGCCCAGAGAGGTACAGCCTACTTGCCATTTTTCAATAGCCATGTACATGTCTATTTAATATTTTGATATGATAGCCTTTGCTAGGTGCAGTTAAATGACCGCGGCAGGCTGCAACCATTTTTATAAATAGACGTCGCATCATACGAACTCGAGTGCTCGAGACACAAAGAAGATGCTTAGAAATAAAGATGTATAATGAAATAAAGAGGATTGTGAAGGCGGTGGTTTGGTCTATGGCATTATACTGCGCTGAAACTTGCACACTCAAGAAGGAGGACATCAGAAGAATAGAAGCATTTGAAATGTGGGGATGGAGAAGAATGGAGAAGATTAGTTG
>JAQIWG010008913.1:0-11042 GCA_034695025.1 Chamaedrilus cognettii | reverse complement strand
CATGAAATTTGGTGGCCTTGTTGCAAATTATCTCCTCTACAATCCCTGCAAAAATCAAACAAAAAACTTAGTTATTCCCTGAGTTATCGTGCTTTCGCTAGGGGGTTATTTTTTTTTTACTCACTCTGTATATATTTGTTAATAATCCCATATTCACTATCGGTATGCGTTCCACCAGTTAAGGATCATTTTATATATAAATTTATAAAGACCAAAAAATAGAGAAATTTGATACATAATTTATTTTTAAAGTTTTTTGTTTTTTTTAATATTGTAAAAAAATCTTTCAATTGATTTGTTATGTTGTTTGTAGTTTAGTGTGTAACACAAAACATAGTCCAGTTACTTCCATGCAAGAGAGCCGTCACAGAACAACTCCCCCTTCTTTAGTCACCTTTTACGACTCACCTGGCGTGCTCTTAGCTGCAAGACAATTCTTTGTTCTCCGGCCTGCAGGGGGTATTTTCAATTGATTGCACAAGCACAATTTACACATTAATTAATCAATTATTTTATCAATAATATTTTTACATGAAGAACTGACCCACAGCTAGTTTCCAGCATGGCTCCCTCGACCTGGAGTGAAGCCATGCCAAAGTCGGCCACACGGATGTTGCCCTTGTCGTCGAGCAGAAGGTTTTCCGGCTTTAGATCCCTATGACTAAATACATGGCAAAACACAATTGCAATTATCGCAATATTTTAGACTTTTGTGTGGCACAGTAGTACTTGAATCTAACTCTAACGCACTAACTGTGCGCAAAGTGCTCTGGTATTTGGAAGTCAGACATGGCCAGCAAAGGTGGACGATCTGCACCAGAAAGTAGGCCTAGAATTAATTCTAACCAAATCTATTACCGAAGCGGTGAGAAAAAATGCCTCAGTTTTAATTTGATTCAACATTCCTACCGGACAGTATTAGCCTATCTAAATCCACTTTCAAATTATCGCTGCCTATGAAACTCATCGTTAAAAATTAAACGACGTCAAGACAAATTGTAAAACTCGGTAGCCTACAAAAAATGAAAAATACATGCAATATCACTGCCCCACAGCCACATAAATTTGGCCTATAAGCCAGAAAAAGAAAGGGGAAAACCAATGAATTCAATATCCAAATAAATACCCGCTACAAAATTGAACAATGGTTATATAGTACGGTACTGTCAATCTAACGAACGGCCATAGGCCTATTGCTATTCAATATTACCCGCAACATTCAATTTTTATTTGATTTTTATGCTAAGTTCATAATTCAATACCAAATAGAATGGCTGTGACAGAAGTCGAGCGCGGAGATGATTTGTCTAAAGAATTTTCGAGCCTCCTTCGGCGACAGACGTCCTTTTTTGACGAGATAGTCAAACAGTTCCCCCCCAGACACATGCTCCAGAATAAGGTACCTGCAGACGACAGCCCAAACTAAGCATAGCGCGTGCATATTGTATAACTAAGCAAATGGAAGATAGCCAGCTATATTTTTCGATATCATAGCATTGGCAGACAAGTGAAGAATTCCTGTATTGTCATGAACAAACAAATATTGTTAATATTTGTATAACTACCGCAATGTAAGAGAAACAGTAATGGAGTGCCACCACATGGATAATATAATTGCCACTTACAGCGGTATATCACTGACAATGATCGTTGCTAACATATATAAAGAAAAACTGGATTGGACATGTAATGAGAGGAGAGGGTTTGTTGAGAGAGGCGATGAAGGGAAGAATGGAGGGTAAGAAAGGACCGGGAAGGCCACATATCGGAATGACAGACGACCTGCTTGAGAAGGAATCGTATGCGGATATGAAGTGAAGGGCTGAAGATCGGATAAGGTGGAAGGTTTGGAAACCAAAGACTTGCCATTTGGCAGAGCACTGAAGAGAGACAGAACATATATCATTTACCACTTTAGTATAGTTATTTATTTATCTTTTGCGTTGTGCAATCCACATTATTGTGCGTTTATACGTTTCGATTACCGGGTACCCATACATGAGTGAAATCGAGATGCCGGTATTCAATGATATGCCAATAATCAAAACTTCCATTTTAAAACATGTATTCCGCATTAGGCCACATTTTGAAAAGAAGGAGACCTTCCTGAACTCAGAAATGAGCCTGAAAGTCAATGATAGATAATGAATGTAATGGTGGACAATGAACAAGCAGCTTACAGATACTTTCTGCTGTCGTAGATATCATACAGGCCCAAGACATAAGGATGCTCAATCAGCTTCATAATGGCTATCTCTCGTTCCACCTAAACAGAATAAATGTCAGTATTCAATCCAAAGTAAAGATATAATACCTACAATGTGAAAACTGTTAGAACTAAATTCATAAAGAGCGTCAGTTCTTCTGCTGGTCGATATGGCATGGATGATATGGCAAGGCAGACTGCATAACTTTGAAGTTTAAAAAAAAAACTTATCGCATTATACAGATAACAGGTATGCAAACTTGCATCTAATAACTTTAATTATGGTCAGGGCTTGATTTACCAGTCGCCAAAATCGCTAAAAAAGATTTTTTATAGTGGTTGGCAATTTTTTTTCTATTTGGCCCAAAGCCCTTGATGAATTTTTTATTCATCCTTCCTTCTTCGAAGCTCAATTACTGGCTCTATGGAGATGACACAGCAACAAAATTGATATATTCCAGTTCACCCAAAGGAAACAAATCTGAAAGCAATTTTTGGCGATAAAAGAATGGCCTGGCAAAAAATATGTCTTTTGGCAAATTTTTGGCAAATTTTTTAAAGACCCGGATCAGGCCCTGTTTACGGTACATCGATTGCCTTTAAAATTAAAGTATGTCTAAGGCAAGTCGATGTACTACAGCATATTGTACAGCCATCTTGCATTTGCTAAATATCTTCCAGTTGCGGGCGATAGTCAAAACAAATTATATAATTAGCTATGGTCGTATTGCCGAAGCGTTGTGGCAGAGTGGTCTAAGGACTTTGGATTGCGAGTGTGGCAGAGAGTCGGTTCAAACCCCGGCCGCGGCAAAAGATTTTGAGTCACTTCCTGCACCCTTGGCAAAGGTGCTTAATTTCGTCAGCCCTGCAAATAATCATCCATTAGGGTGCAGTGCAGTAGAGAAGTTGAAGTATTGAGTCGCCCTTCAACCCAGCTCATTCAGCAATTGAGCTGTCTATAATTCATTGACTACCACATGTCTTCCTCCAATATTTGACCACAGAACCCTGAATAATTATCCATCATCAAAGACATTAATCCTGTAAACATGTCATCCTTCACTAAATAATTTGTCATTCTATGGAGCCCTGAATAATAACTAGTACTGCAGCATGCATTCACCATATGGGTCAGTTCACTGGTGGTGAGCAAACAAAACCCTATAGTGGACACCACTCTCCAAGTCCTTACAAGCTAGACCGCATCGGCACATGGGGGAAGCTACTTTGGACATCAAGGCAAACACAGACAGACAGCCATACAAACGCCAGCCGAGTACAGCTCAGCTGACACTCACTGCAACTCAGCACTCACACGGTCCAGGAATATGTGCTTTTATTATAATCCAATTGAGATTGGCAGAGAATAGGGCTCCAATAGCAGCACTTGGGTCCTCTCTCTCAACACTGCATTCCACACCAATACCAAGCAGAACAGAATCCAGCAAATAGCTTCAATGGAAGCTGATCTATAGATATTACATAATGCCCTGGATAAAATACTGACAAAATGTTTGTTGTATCCCTCAAGGTGCACCCTACAATTTTCTGCTCAGAGGAAAATTCATTTGTCAAATACCTATATTAAGATATTTAATTCAGTATATTAAGATATTTAATTCAGACTTCAGAGTAGGCCTAAATATTAATATTCCAAGAAATTTTTAATTTTAGCTACTGAGATATCTGCACAGTTTCGACAAGATGTATTTTATGCATGCGCTATGTGCCACAAAGAGCACAAAGGCATACAATCCATGCCTGTACACTAACTAACTAACTAACCCTCCTTTTTATCGTGTAATCTGTTAATGTCCATGTTTTCTCACAGGTTTACACGTTTTCGCCCGATAAATCAGGACTGCTGGAGCTGGGTTTTTACGGCCGGATGTCCTTCCAGACACCAACCAAAAAAATAATTATCTGGCACGGGGTTAGCAGCTAGCGACACTTGTGTGTTCAACAGCCCTGAAGGGCCTGTAACGCATAGTTTCATAGTTGCCGGCGCGGGGACTTGAACCCTGGTCCTCTGGACTCAAAGACCGATGGCTTAACTACTACACCACAGCGCCTGCTACATACTTTTTCATACATACATACGTACATAAACTTTTATGGCCATCAATGAGACGTGCAGATTTCAGGCAATACCGGTAAACATAATTATAGTAGGAATACTGGAATAGAATTAGTGATCTCGAGTAAAAACTGGTAAAAAAGTAACTGAAACAAGAAGACAAAACCCTTGCGACTGCAATCTCACTTCACCTTCGCAGTGATACTATACTAAAATTACAGCCCTGGTGAAAGCGATAACTGTAACAAACCAGACGTTGCAAATTAGTTTTAAATTCAAATTCAGTAATGAGGCTCATGCATTCCTGTAAAAACACCACTAATTATAGATAAATATAACTGCAGCACTGTTAAGCAATTGCTACTTACAGCCATATATTAAGACCTTTAAACCGTTAACATTTTGATCTACCAGTTATCATCTGCTATATATAATCATTTCTCTTTTGTGTTGGGTAATCTATATTCTTGTGTGTGTGACGTTTTCGGCTACTCGTTTGAGTGAAATAAAGATATTCAATTAGTCGTACCTTCAAAAGAACTGATTCGGTGAGCTTCTCTCTGTTGATAATCTTTATCGCAACCTTCTTTCCCGTCACACAGTGCACTCCTAATCTGACTAAGCCTGTGCGCAAAAACTAATACTAATCAATAATACATGCAAATGAAGAGCTTCGCGTGATGACTGCTAAATGGACTCAAAACCACTTCAAAGTACGAACACAAAAGTAACTATCTGGACAGTCTGTTTAAATTTGTATATCAAAATTTAATAATTTGTCACAATTTGCTATTGTTATGAATTAATTGAACTGCTTGATATTCATGAATGAGTATTAGATTTGTCCACGTTTGTGAACAACTGCTCCACCTATAAGTACCATAACACAAAATCTGTGACCTTGTTAAAAATCTGTACAAATTTTACATCTTGCTGCTTAAATCTAGTAAATCTTGTTAACTTGCACAAGACACACATGGCAGATAATATTTAGACAAATGCCTACTCACCCGTCTGTCCTTTCCCCAAAGTCTTTTCGAGACGGTACGGTCCAACAAACTGATCTTCTATACTCGTCATCTTCTTTGCATGAGCTTTCTTCTTGTACGGTAAATAGCTAGATTAATATTTTCCTATCCTTAATTTAAATTAGACACAATTTTTAAATTATAGACCTTGTCATATTTCTTTCGTCCCTGCACCTCTTGACTGCTGGCACACTAAAATAAATACATAAAATTAATGGGTATATGCATGCGCAAGTGTTTTAGAATTGCTTCTCTTTTAAATTCACAATATTACAAATTTGGATTGAAGATTAAACAATATCTGTGTTCAAATAAAATTTGGGAGGATGCCCTAACCCTCATAAAACCCTTGACCACGCCCTAAAGGCCTAAATGATAACTGTGTACGCTACTCGGAACGAATCACAAAAAAATTAATTAAACTCCGGTTGGCGTGATTCCTTCTAGAAGGGCTACCCTCCTCTACTATGTTTTATACAAGACTGCAACATTCGGCACGGTGCACACACAATTCGGAATTCATTATAATGTCAAAAAGACAGAAAACGGCAAAAATGTGAATATGAATGTGAGTCTAACTTGTCAAACGTTAACTCAACTGTCAACTCTAACACAATCGTAACACCGTGGACTTGAAATGACCCAATAATGTAGGCTAGGCATGTACATGTACATGTACATGCCTAGCAGAACTATTTGTATGGGTAACCCAGCGCTCCGAAGCAAACAGAAATCTAAAATCGGGTCCGATAAGGTCAACCCCTAGCTAAATGGGTAGGCATTCTATTATAGATGAGAGCTTTGCTTTTGATTTTACTTTAATATTTCATATTAATATTTCATATTTTAAAAACTTATTTTCAATTATTCTGTACGCCTAACCAAAATAGATGCCATGGCCTAACGTCAATGGGCCTGACAGGCCTACGCTGCAGTGTACTCACTCTTTTGATAAAAACGCTAAACTGTCGCGATTTTTTTTCGCAAGAAGGTTTAATAGATATTTTTACAAAAAATGTGAATCGTCCCGAGCTGATTCTGGTAATGATTTTGATTCACATTAATTATCGTCCCTGTGATTTATATTGCCTCGATGGTCCCGAATATAGAAAGACTACACAGGTATCATTTAGCCAGAGGACGTGGTCAAGGGCTTGATAGGGGTTAGGGCAGTCCCCAAAATTTAATTGTAAAGACACCACCTTTAATGAAGAAGACAGGCACAATTAAGTCCCGAGAGGGAAAATGTTGGCGAAGGGACAGAAGTTTGAAAGGGCGTGAACAGAGGTTTTGTCCCTAAAAGCAACGTATCACATCTAAATAACTGCTACTTTAACGGCCTTCTAAAAAGTTTCTTATTCAGAGTTTCGCCACAAAACATTTTGCCTTGTTTAGATAAAAATTAAGAGTTAAGTTGTTGACTCATGAAATTAGCTCGGTCTGTCGCTTGAACGATGTCTGCCTAGATCTAACCCCCAATGACCCGACAAGGCTTTTGCAAAAGAAGTCAGCTAAATTCTATACATGTATTCTTGAGTCTAGTCTACAAATGGCTTACTTAGTTTATGTTTCTTAAAATATACTATTAAGGCTATTGCATGACTAGTAACGAAATATTTTCAGTAATCTTGCACCGAAAATGCGACATAGAGCATAATATTATATAGCCTACTGCAGAGTCTCCTAAATCTAATAAACTAAACATGGGCACAAAGGTTACATTTTAAATTGTTGATATATTTTAAGGGATCATTAAAGCGCATTGTTGAAGTGTTAATAAAAAAAATCCTTTCTATTTGCGAGCTTTGCATAAAAATTATTCTCACAGATCATTAGTCCTGGACATGTGCACAAATGTCACATAAATGTACATGCTTCATTAAAATATAGGGTCAATGATGAGGCTAACATAATACACAAATATATAAATATGGTTTGGTTAGCGGGGACAAATTTTGGTTTCTTGAACCGGATGTGACGTCTTGTGAAACCTAAGAATTATAACCATGCAGGACGCTGCGATTCACTCGATGCCTTCTCTACAAGCCTCTGCAGGTGACAGCGCGAAGTCCACATGTTTCACTTTCTGTGCAAATTTCTGAAAACAGCGTCGCACGATTTTATCCGAACCATGGATCATCTTCGCATCAGAAGAAGTTGTGAGATCTTTGTGAAAAGACAATTGCAGACTTGAGATCTGAGGACCATCCTTCACCTCGTGATTTTCTTCCACAGCAACAAATTCATGCCCGTCATTGGTGTTCAGATCAAAATAACTCATACCAGTTGTGCAAGGCTGAATTTCTTGGTATTTCTTTGTGCGATCTTCCACATCCAATTCAATCATCTGACTGCGTCTTTGCATCTTCAATTCTAATTCCCTTTGCTTCGCCTGATTTATTTCCATTTGCATGATGCAGGTCACAAGTTTCTTAAGTGTTTTCTTCTCTTGTTGCTGTGTTGATGGCAGCACAGGCTTGTTGGGAGAAGCTTTATGCTCTCCTTGGGCCTCGACGTCATGCTCATGTCTTCCGGTAGATACGAGTTCCACCGTTTGCTTGCTGACAATGCCACGCTCCTCCCTCAGCGCCTTCTCTCGTTCTTCTATCACTCGAATCTCACGCTCTATTGGTGTCTCCTCCGCTGGTACAAAATATAGCAATTTACCATCCAAATTCAAGCTCGGATAATCAAAAGGTGTCACTTTTTGACACAACACAGGAAACAAGCCGGCTTTCACATCTGCAGGAGGCTTGCTTTTCGCGGCGACAATGCGACTGACGATTCCTCTGAAGCTATTCTTACCACTTCCGTGTTCCATCTTGACGACGGCCGCTGATGCTGAAATCACTGAGCGCTTGCTAAGCCCTGCGCTGTATTCCTCATCTGCGAGTGGTTGTGGCAGTGTGAACGGCGTCTTAGTGTGACTTGTGTCTTCATCTACGATCATTCCCATTTCCTTCCAGTGATCTCTCAGTTCTGCTTCACGCTGACTCTGTTCGTAAAACTCGCGCACGATGCGGCTCTCTCCCGGGTGAGCGTAGCGGCGTTCCAGTCCCTCTGCGCTGCTGAAGGTCGCCGCTGATGATCCGTTTTGCTTTGAAAGAACAAAATGCAATTCGGTAGGAGAGAGATCTGTCTCATGTTTGCAATCTTCGGGTTGCTTCTGATCGGACAGCTCACGATCGATGGCGCCTTTTAGTTGATGTACGCATTCGCTTTTGTGCAAATTTTTCTGAAACAAAATATGCCTGATTATGATCTATTTCCGTTTGAAATTTATGATTGATTTCATAAGTAAGATTATTGTCTTGCTAACAACCCGTACTTACGATTCAAACAAATTATGTTTTTCAATCTCCGTTTGCTTGACATATTTTTGGGGCGTTACAAGCGCAATATACATACATATGTACAACCTTATTAAAAATGATAATTGTTACCATAACCTTTTTGATATTAAGAATATTGACAGCCTATTTAGCTCATTGCAGTTACTATGAGCGGGCTAGGAATAAAAATTAAGTGTTGTTATAGCATTAGCCTATGCTACAATCGTACCATACAAAAATAGGCTACTAGCTGTTAATACAATATCATGTTAGGCTAGTTAGTAGTACAAATTCTTATTTTCTACGACAAGAGTCTGGTTACATTATAGATGGACACCGCCATTTTTAGATGCAAAATAAAGTAGGCTACCTAGCTATAGCTATGCTTAGATATTATGAGATTACGAGCAGGGGTCTCATTTACGTACATTTCTTAAGATTTTCTGAAATCTTATCCTAACTGAAATTTAAAACAAATAAAATCCAATCGCCGACCGCCGTGACGTCATCATTCGGTTTGCGCGCGGCCGTGCGGAGTTTCCAATAAAAAATATGATATTTGCCAAAGATTCTCTTAAGATAATCTTACGACTAAGATTGTCATAAGATATCTACGTAAATGAGCCCCCAGGCCTATAAGTTGATTATAAGCTATAGGTTGTAACTTGCATGTAGACCTACATGTATAGGCGAATATCTTATCACAAGAAATAGGCCCAAGTTATTAAGGTAAATGATAGGCCCTATAATCTTACTCATTAATTTTAACCAGATTCTCAGGCAATGATAATAACGTTGTCATACGGTGTCACGTTCCTGCCTCAGATCCAGACACTCTGCCCCCGCCTGCTGCTGAACGACCCCTTGCTCCAGGGTACATGTACTTCTCATCTTGAACAGCTCCGTGTCCTGGTCGGCCTCGGTCATCTCCATCAGGTCACTGGGTCTCTCCTCCCCTTGCCCGTCCTCGACGTCACGCCTGTCCGAAGGGGCTGCGTGCAGCCGCGGTGACCCAAGTCTGTCATCGTCCAGTAAACGATTGGTCAACGACGATCTTTGCTGAAGGTCGGACGTCGGTCGAGTCGATGGCGGAACTTTGTAGAACGGCATTCTGTTTGCTAGGCTTTAAACACATTAAAGACTTAGTGCTCAAAGTGTGCTATTTAAAACATAAAAATGCATATGGCCCTATTGTGATTAAACATCGGCGGAGTGGTCTAGATAGCGAATGCTAATATGAGCACAGTGATGTTGCGCATGATCTGCAAGACCTGCTGTATGCAATAAAAAGCCTACATGTACAATTGTACATGTACGCGAGCTTCATATCCGTACCGTTGGTCATTAAATTTGTAAACTACAATTTCACGTTCGTCGATCAAGTAGGCATATAGGTACACGCATATAATGTGATTGATTGGAGTTGATTGATCGTTTAAATGGCATACATGTAGGCCATAGGGCCATAATAATTTTTAAACAGGCCAACACGTCGGGTAGACAAATAACCAAAACTGTCTCTAGACTCTACAGTACAATGTCACGTAGGCCTACATGTAGCCTACAATGGCCCCAAGTTTGTTATGGCGGCAGATGTGCAAAATGTTAATTGGTCGGGCAAACCATTTGGCATGTTCGCAGCGCTCTACAACTAGGCTGTCGCTTAGGCTTAAAGTTTGGCTAAATGTCACGTTCGGTAACATGTTGTTCGATCGTTGTTTACGACAATTATGTCACTACTCATTACAATTCATTTATGTCATAGCTTATAACAGTTCTGATTACATGTAGGCCTACATCGTAAGCTTGGACTCTAATAATTATAGTAGTACAGGCCGGGTTATCATAGAGACATTTCTAACATTAAATATTCTGACAGTCATGCGTGTATGACAACATAATTATTTGTGATTCAAGCAAACGTATACTTTGTTTCATGTCCGATTCATTCCGATCGATTCATGACATCGATCTCGCTTCCGTTACGTAGTTTGATGCATGACAAGCTCAGACCAAAATAGTAAATCTTACTATTTAGTATTTATAATTATAAGTGGTCTGAGGTTACAAGTGCACAAATTAAAGTCAAAATATGCGAACTTAATTGAGACCAACAGCTGACTCAGCGTTAAAAGTCTAAATTTCTCTCTGTTGTGGACGTCTTGTTTTGTCTTCTCGATGATACAGCACTGTTAGTTTACTTTTCTGCGCTCTCCAGTAGGTCTATTCTGTAATTGATTTTTTCTCATTAACTTGATGGCGAGGTTGAAGGCGAGATTGAAGACGAAATTGAAGGTGAAGTTGAAGGCCAGTTGAAGGCAAAATCGAAGGCGAAGAAATTATTTTATCTTCAATAGCCAACCTAGCTATAGTCATCAACCTACCAGGGGCGGTGCCAG
>JAQIWG010008912.1:0-11042 GCA_034695025.1 Chamaedrilus cognettii | reverse complement strand
CCCCCTTCCCCCCCTATTTTTGTTGGCAAGCTGCCAGCCTTTATTGCGCAGCGCAAGAAGAGACACGACTGGGTGGGCCTGTGGACGTACGTGCAGGCCCTGTGACGCTTGCCCGCTTAATTCTAGTGGTTTGTTTTAGTGAGGAACTCATGTAAATATTACAGGAATAGTAAGGCATACTGACACAGAGGAATTTAAGTGGTTGAAATGGGTAGTCTGAGATCAGTTTAAGGCTCGACTGACCGACTGACGACCACCCCTCTTCTACCACACGCTATAGGCGACGCCATGTTCACCCCAGTGCATGATGGCGCTTCGCCCGCTGCAGGGCATGATCTTGACACCCGCGAGGAGGCCGCCTGGCCTCCCGGATCACCCGCCTCTGGCGCTCGACGGGATGATCCGAGCAGCAACCCACAGGAGCGTCGCGGGCCCTCTCCTCAGGGGGAGCCGATTTACAGTGGTGTCAGCAGAGGAGTTGCTGCTGAACGGGTCAGGGGTCAAGGTCAGGGCTATAGCGATGACGACCACGTGGACGTGGTCGTCATCGCTGACACGCTTAGTAATGCTAAATTACCGCTAGAATTAAGTGGGCAAGCGTCACAGGGCCTGCACGTACGTCCACAGGCCCACCCAGTCGTGTCTCTTCTTGCAGCAGCGCAATAAAGGCTGGCAGCTTGCCAACAAAAATAGGACGTGGAAAACGGTTATGGCCACCACGATGGTTTCGGTTATGGACGTGGTCAGGGGGGCTCCAAGGGTTATGGCAGTAATTTTGGTGGCACATGGTCGATGCAACCCCTTTGGGCGAGGTCAGAGTGAGGGTCATGTGTGGGTGGGGCCTACTAATGGGCGCGAGTGCCCGGCGCTCACTGGACGACGAATTCGTTAATGGCGTCGATCGATCCAGCGTGGATCTAAGAAAAGAACGCATGGACACCGACATCCGACGAGTGAAATCAGAAATTGCCCAGCTGGAGAGAAATCTTGCAACCTCAAGAAAGAGGAGGGAACGCAGCGCTCTCCCATGGGGGACATAGGGAGGAGCGTGGGCATGAGGATCAAGGGGGGGCCCAGGAAGCAGGGAGTTTCGTCGTGGGGACGACTTGGGAGAGTGCTCTCGTTCCCCACCGCTTTCAGAGCTGGCGGCTCGCATGGCATGGTCCAGCAGTCGGCTGAACGTTCCCGCCATCGTCAAGACCTTCATCCTCACTTGGTGTTTCCCAATGAGTACAGGCAGCCGCGCACGGTCTCACCAAAGCGCCAGAGACACGGGAAACTCAAGAGTTGGAGTGATCGCCCAGACGTACGAGAAGCTAACCTGCTAAGCTAACTGCGAGTACGAGCAACCCATATGTAACCCGCACGTCCAGCCCGCACACCAGCCCATACACCACCCGTGCATCCTGCCCGCACGCCAACCCACGCACAATACGCACGGGCAACCCGTACGTCATCCGTGTGACCAGCCCGCACGTCAACCCGCACGTCACCCATGCTACCAGCCTGCGCACCAACCCGTACGCCAAATGTACAGGCAACCCGTATGTCATCCGTACCACCAGCCCGAGCGTCAACCCGTACGCCGACAGTACAGGCAATCCATACGCCAGCCTGCACGTCAACTCGCATGCCAGACGTACGAGCAACCCATACAAACGAAAGATTTGTACTGCCCGTACGCATACGGGCAGTCCCGTGGAACTATGGAACAAGCCATGGCGGGATGATGGGCCCCAACACTGTGATAGAACTGGACACTGGGGGAATATCACGGAGACCTCAGAAGCCGTCTCTGCTGGGGGGTGAAGGTAACCTGGAGAATTTAAGACGAGGTGCTACCAGGGTTGATGAGACACATGGAAGAGATGAAACTGATGGTCGACGCGTTGACTGATTCTGGTCAAGAGGTGAAGTTACAACGGAACAAAAGGCTACTTTGTAACACATAGCTATACAGGAATCGACCTCTAGCTGGACCTTGTTCGGATGTGAACGATGATGAGTATGACCATGGCTGCGGCAACGATGCATGGCGCGACGAGCAGCCCTACTTTGAGTCATAAGGAAAAACGACCACACGTCAATCCACCAGCCGTGACCCTGCTGCGCAGCCTGACCCTGCGTATGGGAGGCGTTGGAGGTACGGAGGCGGATGGGGGCAAGATGATCCGGACGAGGGGGGCCTGGGCCGGGGTCAGGCTAGGCGCAGCGGGCAGCGGTCATGTTCTCCTGCATTTTCTTCGTCATGAGACGACAGCCCTTGGCGGAAACCGGCAAGGCCAGAGAAATTTGATGGCACTGGTTCCATTGAAGTGTTCATGGAACAATTTGAAACTTGCACGTAGTACAACAGATGGAACGCTGAAGATAAGTTCATGAAGTTATGTCTGAAGGGCAGCGCAGCGGAAGTCCTGAAGGAATGCAAGGAAGGTATAAATTTGTACGGAATGCTGGTTAAGAAGCTGAATCAGCGATTCAATGCTCGTGGCCGAGAAGTGTCTTTCAGACGTCGTCGATAACGTGGAGAGTCTCTGCAAGAGCTATATATTGCTGTAGAAGAATTGATTCACAGTGCCTACCCGGTTCGAGACAGCAAACACAAGAATACAGTAGCGGCCGACTCGTTTGTAGATGCATTTGACAACCCGTCATTGGAACAAAGGGTGCAGGACAAAATGCCCAAAAATCTGGACGAGGCGTATCGTCTGGCAGTCGTCATGGAGGCGAACAGTCGCAGCGGCCAAACGAAGGGTGTATACGGGTTCATTAAGGATCGAAAGCATCCTTTGATGTCCAAGCAGTCTCGGTTTCTGGTGGTCTGAAACACCAGCTTGAACTTTCATTTGAAGGAGGTGTGACAAAAGCAGAGCTTGACAAACTCACATCTATGGTGTTGAATTTGGCTAAGGCTGTCAAGACATTGTGCTCCGCGAAGCACGAGGAAAGCGTGACGTCATCAACGAGTAATATAATAAGCAGTAATAGTACGCAAAGAGGCGTCTGCTTCGCCTGTGGAGATCCGTCCCACTATCCTGATCGATGTCCTGATGTCGGAAAGGAACTTGGAGCAGACAGTGTTCAGGGAAGAGGAGGTCCAACTCGGGTTCAAGGAAGTGGCCATAGCCGCCAGTGTTACAACTGTGGGATAGAGGGGCATTTTAGTCGCACATGTTCAGATCTCCAGGATGGGGGTGATTCTGGAACGGATGTATCTCGGAAGGTTGTCAACGTCTGCGGGGTGAAATGAGACCCAAGGGGGGGCAGTGGTGTACCTACGAGCTTGGTACAGGGGCAAGGGATGGGACTGTTAAGTCGAAAGTGGTTGTCAGAAGTCCATGGTGCCTCGGAGGCTGCTGGGGAACAGACCATTCAATGACACTTAAGTTGGAGCAGTGGCAGCCATTGGGGCTAGAGTCGGGGTGATCGGGCAAGCAGAAATTCCATGGCGGATTAGAGGGAAGGACTTTAGGATAGAAACCCAGGTGGTGGATGATATCAAAGAGCCAATCTTGGGACTCGACTGGCTGAGACGCTACAGGTGTCTGGAGCTTTGGTGACAGCTCCATCCTGGCCTCCGGCATGAGAGTTCATTGGCGAGCCATGGTTACAGGTTCTGCTTGGTCCCTCAGGCCCCTCAGGTCCAGCAAGGGGACAAAGGAGATTCGATGGATGGCCTGGACAAGCTGTTCAAGGCCGAAGATGAAGTGAAACTGGAGAATGACATTGGGCACCAGATGGGAGATGGGGCCTGTTCATCTTCACTTCGTCCCCCAGCAGGGAATGTACCCAAGTTGATTAGAGCTGTCAAATGTGTGAACAGAGAGGCGCCTGCTGAGGAGTGTGCCAGTGACAATAGTTGGAGTGGTGGAATTACCAATGGAGTGAACTCACGGGAAGTCTGGGATGAACAACCCGGCGACAGGCGCAACAGTCAAGCTACTTGGAGCGGGCGTCGAGGACAGGCTGTCAAACCTGTGCCTTGCCCGCAGCGTTCAGAATGGTAGTCAGTGTCAGCGAGGGCTGCCAGGAGAGAACAGGGTAGGGGAGCCTGTGGGCGCTGGCGCGGTGATTGGAAATGGCGGCAGAGGGGCGACGGGGGAGCCTGGGACGGTGGGGGTAACGGGGTGTGTGAGCGTGCCTCACCTAATGTGGCACTTGGCCGCAGGCCTACTGCGGCTTGGGTTCCAGCCCCTCAGCTTCTGTGCAGTGCAAGGTCGGTTGTGCACGGCACTGGCCGTGTCCGTGATGATGCCGCATAAGGCGCGTCTCGTAAAGGGTGGCTGAAGACCCTAGGATGTGCAGCAGAGAAAGGACTACATCTGGTGTGAAGAACTGTAGGAGGGGGTGTCGGGCGGCTACAGACCCTGGGACGTGTAGCGGGGAAAGATTAACATCAAGATTGAAGAATAGAGTGAAGGATCCAGCGGCACCAGTCTGCAGAAGTGGCTAGGCAGTGTGCGGGAGAGCAGGCAGCAATGCAGTGCTCTGAACATAATTGTATCAAAAAGCTAGCGAAGGAGTGTGGAGAACTGAAGTGATGGCTTAGCTCTGTGAGAAAGAGTGAACAGTCTTGTTCTGACTGACCTTGCTGAGTCAGTGTGGAGACAGCATTTGCACGTCTGTACGTTGGGCGGGCCGAGAATGTCTGGAAGGGGATGGTAATGAGGGGCCTGACAACCCCCATCTGCCTCGATGCCCGGAGGAGTCCTCGCCTTGTCGGTGTGAGACTGCCGGTCCACACAGTAGTGCTACCTCAACTTGTGCTGCAGCAGGAGTCGGCGGGCGTACGTCTGTACGTGGAGTATGGCTGCAGTTTGGGGTGGCCATAGAGAACTCGAACAAGTGTTTCAGTACGGTTTCTCGTACGCGTATGACGCGTGTGACGGCCGTACGGGTTGGAACTCGTACACGAGGCGACGTGGGTATGGCTCCCTGTATCCTGCCCGTACGATGGGTGACAAGTTAGAACTCTTGTTGTGAAATTGCCAGTTGATGCAGTGTGCTGCGCCCTTTCTCACTGCAGCAGGAGTCCGCAGGGTTCGTTTGCGCGTGGAGCGCGACTGCGACTTGGAGCGACTGTGAGGGATTTGTTTCAGTGCGTCAGTCAGGGCGTGGTGGGTTTCGCGACGACGGGAGTACGTCAGCCTTCGTCATTTTGAGGTGCACGCCACCGGTACACCAACGGCACGAGCAACCCATACAGTGGACTATATCATTTTGAGGTGCATGCAACCCGTACGCGACCAGAACGGACAACCCGTATGCTACCCGTATGCCACTATAGGGTAGAAAGGAGGGTTGTGGATTCTGCTAGTTTTTCGTCACCGAGATGAGGAGCATAGCGAAAGTAGGGAAGTCGAAGCTGGAGCACCAAGACGTAGTGAGGAACTCTTGAACATGCTGAGTTGAAGAAGAAATGAGAAATTTCGTTTTCCCAGAAGTGACAGTGTCAGCCGACAATTGTGATGTGAAAGAGCGTTGCAGGAAATGTGAGCAGTATTTCGGCAGCTCGTGATTTTTGCTCAGAGAGAAGTGGTCTGTGTAGGACATCAGGGTACTGGTGGGAGGATCTGGGGGTTGGTCTGCCGGCCGGCAGAGTTCCAGTCTTCTGAGCGAGGACCGTTGTGGTGGGGGGTAGTTGCAGAGCCAAGGGTCCTGGGGGATCTGGGGAGAGCCCCTCCTGCCTGTTCCCCCCTCTGCTGCCGTCTCCCGGGTCGCCTCCCACTCAGCCCGTACGTCCAACCCGTGCGCTGGACCTTGCCATTTAGCGGGGCATAGTACCCGCATGTCACATGTGCGGGTACCAGTGCGCGCCTACCTGCGCCACATGCGCGGGTACCTGTGCACGCATACCCGCACGCAATATGCGCAGGTACCCGTGCACGCCTACCCACACCCCATATGCGCGGGTACCTGTGCGCACCAATCCGCACACCACATGTGCGGATACCTGTGCGTGCCAACCCATGCACTACATGCGCAGGTATCTGTGCGCTCCTACCTGCACGCCACAGACGCAGGTACCTGTGTGCGTCAACCCGCGCACCTCATGTGCGGGCAACCCGCGCGTCATACCTGCATGCCAACCCACGCATTCTCTTGTTGGGTGGCGAGAAGATCGGGGTGAAGGGGGCCTGGAGGACTTTGATGTGTTTTGGTGATCGTCGTTACCTTGGCAAGTTCATCTAGTCTCTCGCCCCTCCGTCAGGCGCCCCGTTATCACACTGTCCCCCTACCCCTCCATCTCTCCCCCCCCCCGTGTCCCAAGCTGGACTTGACAATGTTTCACCTTCCCCCCATCCCCCTTCCCGTCGTCAACTAGCAGTTCTACTTCACCTCTGCCCCCTCCCCCCCTATTTTAGTTGACAAGCTGCCAGACTTTCTTGCGCAGCGCAAAAAGAGACACGACTGGGTGGGCCTGTGGACGTACATGCAGGCCCTGTGACGCTTGCCCACTTAATTCTAGCGGTTTGTTTTGGTAATGAACTCATGTAAATGTGTTATCGAATGGTAATTTTAGCTCAGTCTTATTTGTGGCATTAATTGTTCAGTATTGCAGTTATCTAATTTCTGATTGGTTGTAAAACAGACTATGACTAGAGAAGGAAAGTTTTGTATATCCATCTTGGATTCAGCGTGCCACGGTGGTGGGAGACAGTAAATGTCGGAGAAATGTTAAACAGTTTGTGTTTCACTGCCTAATTAGGATTATCAGAAGTAATTGATCGAACAAACTTGGGCCGTGGACGAGGCCTGTCGTGTGCATCAGTGACTAATCGGTAGAATGTTTGCCACGGTAGTGAGGGACAGTCAATGTCGGAGAAATCGTGAACAGTTTGAGTTTTACTGCCTAATTAGGTGTGATTAGGAGTCATTTTTTGTGGCGATATGAAAGAGAATTTTTGCGAGAACCTTCGTGAAGTGCAAGTTGCGGACTTGTCGCTGCCAGCAATACATGCGTATCGATGACATTCATCCTTTGCCTTTTCGCTGCATTATCGCTCATTACTGCTGCCTAACTTTCATGGCATTGGCCGGATTTCTATGTTCATTTCATGCCTCATGCCTTCTCAATAATTACTTTTCATTGCTGCCTTGCTGAATGACTCGTTGATGAATCGCACCTCCTTGCACTTTCTACGCTTAGTCCATTTGAGCTGAAGAACAAATAATGCTGTCACAATAACGCCAAGCAAAAGTGAGGAATAATTCGATAAATGGCAACAAGTCAACAATGAATTTGTCAACTAGTCTAGAACGGCAAATTTGGTCTAAGAAAGCGATTAGGCCTAATAACATTACGTGAATAGTGAAGCATTGTCTAGTGACAGAAGTAATATTGAAGAGTTCGTGGAAAATAGGACAACATACTGACACAAAGTGTATCGGATAAATAGTTGGCATGCTGATAACAGCGATATTAAGGGAATAGTGAGGCATGCTGACACAGAGGAATTTAAGTGGTTGAAATGGGTAGTCTGAGATCAGTTTAAGACTCGACTGACCGACTGACAACCACCCCTCTTCTACCACACGCTATAGGCGACGCCATGTTTACCCCATTGCATGACGGCGCTTCGCCCGCTGCAGGGCATGATCTTGACACCCGCGAGGAGGCCACCTGGCCTCCCGGATCACCCGCCTCTGGCGCTCGACGGGATGGTCCGAGCAGCAACCCACAGGAGCGTCGCGGGCCCTCTCGTCATAGGGCGCCGATTTACACTATGTCACTTTCATGCCAACGTAGCCTACAACGTGCTTCATTAAATTGATGTATTGGAGACCCCTAGTTGACCTATTTGATGAGCCTATCATAGTAATATTGCAATTATTGCGCTATTATGGATTCAATATACTAGAGCCTATGTTACAATAATTACAAAATGCATAGTTACAAACACAGGCTATCACTGTGTAGGCAAAAAACAAAAGAACTAATATAGCAAAAAAACGTATAGAGAATTTTGGTATAATGAAATAATAATTAATGGAGATAAGTACGATAATTTCATATGATAATAAAACTAGTATTTGCATATCACCTTCCTTCGACAAAGACTGGACATTGCCGTTCAGAGAGGCAATGCGGCCGCGGTGGTAGGGACGCTCGCCGACGGTCAATGGAGTGGGGAGAGGGAGGGGCAGACATAGGGTCGTTTCTGGAAAGGGCCCAGACGGGCGACTACCAGACTTCAAATGTACTTTAAATGTATTTTAATGTTTTTCATTGTATTTAAGTGCATTTTAACGTATGACAATGTATTTTAGTATTTGCATTATTTCAGCATTTCTGCTACATGTCGGCCTACACACATTTTTGCAAATTAGCCTATGTCAGCAGCAATATTTTGGTCTTTTTTCAAGGGCACTGCAGATGTTCATCTACACGTTATGGTGAAATGCAGTAGTAAAGTTGAATTTATTACTAAATGCGCTCGCTGCTATGGCAAGATATAATATAATAGCCCTGTTTAATATACAAACAGCAGAACTGCGTGTCTACCACGCGTTCCAGTGCATGTGACTGCAGCCGTTGCGAGCGCGCCTGGGCATTTGTATTTTTCTAAAACTTCTAAGTTCTAGAAGTTTCATAGTGTGAATGTCTCTTTAGATCGCAAAGTAATCTACCAATGGCAGCATTTTCCGCATAACTGTTATAGCCACTGTGTTAAATCAGTTCTACGTTTGTATTTTGACATGACGTATGACATCTGTCACAGTTAGACCGATAGACACAATCTGGAACAGTGCTGCCACTCGTGTACTTTTTCAACTACATTTTTCTTAACTTTCTGCAGCCGTTTGTGTTTTTTTGTGAGTAAAATGTTTGAATCAAAACGTGACAAATTTACTTTGAAGACTATTTTTCACTGAAGAGGCTATGTTTCAAGAGAATTTTGCAATCTATGATCTTTTAATACGAAGTGTCTTATTACCAAAACGTTATGCTGTTTTGAAAGTAGCACTGACTGCTGGTTAGTTATTGTACGTTATTATGACCTAGTTATTCTACGCGTGTAAGCGATCATAACATGACCTAAGGCATGAGGGCGCTTTACAGTCACACATACCCATTCTTTTACCCATTCTAGCAGTTCAAGCTACTGTCATGCACTGTCACATAGGAGCAACAAATGATGAATAGAATGGTATGAAAGAGTCAAGCTCTTGCATATACACTTGACTATGGATAGGAGCATTTAAATAGTTCAGCTTTTAGTCTCTCACTGAAGACGTCGACGAAGTGCCCGACTTAACATGTAAGGATAAGCTGTTCCAGGCCTCGGGGCGGCCAGTGAAAATCCACGATCTCCAAACTTCAATCTACTGCGGGGACGCATGATGTCCCTGCTGTCCATGGAACTAAGGCGCCTCCGTGATGTATTGTTGGCAGTAGGCACAACTAGATCGGTCAAGTAAGATAGAGCACAGTTATGAAGTGATTTGTAGAGCAGGACGCACAGTTTATCCACATCACTCGTTGTGTGAATCACAGCCAATGAAGCTTATTCCGAAGCAACGAGGTTATGTGATCCCGCTTGGTCCCCCCATAGAGCAGACGCGCTGTGGCGTTAAGAATTAACTGCATTCTGTCAGCCCGTCGCAATGTGACTCCAGCCAACAGACTACTGTAATAGTCCACGCCGGATGATACAAATACAAACACCACAGATTTGCAGCACGCCAGTCAACCACTCCTTCACTCACAGCTCACGCCTGCAGGGGAGGGGAGGCGGGGTGGGATTCATTATCGGTCCTGATCTTATTTCTAAGCCCGTCGCTCTCCCAAAATTCTCATTCTTCGAAGCACAATGCATCTCTGTCTGAGCTTGTACTTCTGCCCACTCCAAATTCTCAGCAACACTCATCAATCTCAAATTCTTCCTCTTAAATTCTTAGAATATACCGTCCCGTCCTCCTTCCACTTCAAAGACAACCTTCGTCTCTTGAGTTTTCATCACTCCTCGAAGATTTCGTCTCTACACCGTCTAAACAAATCATCACTGGCGATCTTAACATCCACTGTGATCCGTCTGTTTCCCTTTTTCTCAACTTATTGAACTCCTTCAGCTTAAAACAACACATTTCATTTCCTACTCATGACTCTGGACACACCCTTAATCTCATCATCAGCCGTTCGATTTCAACTATTTTCATCTTCTTCTGTCTTTACATCTATTTCGGATCATCTTCTCATTCTTTCAAAACTCGCTATCCCTACCAAATTGCGTTCGGCACGTATAACCAAAACAACCCGATCCATTAACAAAATTGACACTAAACTATTTTCCTGGGATGTTTTTGCATCGGTTCTCTATACCTCACCTGCTACTACCCTCACGGCCTATCTTCAATAATTTTCTATCACTCTCTCGGCTCTCATTGACAAATATGCTCCATCTAGAACCTCTTCCTGTTCATCTCACTCTTCAAAGCCTTTTATCACTCCTGCGATCCGTCTTGAAAAATTCAAGCGTTCCAAACTTGAATCAATATACCGCAGATCAAAATCCAAAACAGAAAAAATAATTTCAAAAATCAAGCAAATATGGTAGTCAACCTCATCACTGCCTCTCGCCGCTCTTACTATCGCACACTTATCTCTTCCTGCAGCCATCAACCACAAAAACTTTGGTGCGCACTTAATAACCTCCTTTGCTGCAAAGCCTCTCCCACACTTCCTAATTCAATGTCACCCAATCTGTTAGCTACCTCCTTTCTCCAGTTCTTCAACGATAAAATAACAAAACTTTGTTCTCTTCTACCTTCGCCTGCCTCAGTTCCATCTCATGTTCTTCATCCACCCCTCCATCCACCCCGCCCCCGCTTCTGAAATTCATACCTGTCTCGTCTGAGGAAGTTAAACTTGCCATTCACTCCTCCTCAAACGCAACCTGCCCACTGGAAGCCATACCTACCAAGCTCATCAAATCCTGCCTTGATTCTTTACTCATTCCCATTACCGTTGTATTTTACCCAGTTTCTATTACTTTTCGCTCCCACGCACCCTAGTACGAACGTTTTTAGTGTTCAATTAG
>JAQIWG010008911.1:0-11045 GCA_034695025.1 Chamaedrilus cognettii | reverse complement strand
CGGCTGTTGGCAGATGAAGTTCAGAGCTCTGCTGCACTGACGCGCCGCCAGGACGACGCTTGGGCTGATGACGTCATTCGCTGACGTCACGTCCTCGATGATTTCATTCGTGACGGCGGGCGATGACGTCACCTCTACGCTGCCGCAGGCCTGATAGTCGCGCGGCGCCACAGAAAAAACCACGGACGCATTTGCGCTGTCTGACATACAAACAAAAAGAACCAATATATTCATCAGTCTACTCGTAGAAGTACTAAGACAGCGGTAACCTAAATTGAAATTTATAAACAGTAAGGTAAGCTAACCTCAGAGTTCAACCTTGGGCTTAACCATAGGCTCGGGACATATTTTAATCAGTAGTTCAAAACAGAATGCGCAGAATTGAAATGCGCAGCTCTAGAAGCTTACATGTAGGTGATCTGAGTGTGCAATGTTGAATGTAAAACTGCCTAAATTCGAGGGAAAACAAATTTGAGATAACAAATTTCAATTTTTGAAAAGTGGCCAACCTCCCCGCTTTGTTGCGACTTTTCCGCCCTTTGGAGGCTTAAGGAGCACCGTTACGTTAGGGGTTTAGACTATAACAACACAGTCCAATGAACCGCTGAAATTCACCCCTCTGTAGTTACCTTTCACAACTCGCCTGGATAATTTTGGGCAGCAGACTTATTTGACCGCAGTCCGCAGGGGTGTGAAGAGAAGGCCCCTTCCGTGCCAACCCCAGGCTATTGACTAACCACACTACTAGGAAACAATCGCCTTACCGTCTAAGGGACGTCCGTTCGACCAAGTCCAGCCTTCATCTCTCGCGCACCCTCCCGCCCAGACCTTGAACCCTGTTGACTCAGGGTCCATAAACCCGAAGTGTTGCTCCATGTAGTCTCTCGCAACCCCATCACTCTGAGCCGTGTCGAGCACGGCCAGTGCCTGGCCCCTACTGGCGCAGGTGCGCTGGGCGTTGGTCCAGTTCTGGCGGTCGGCGTAGAAGAAGAAGCAGGTTTGGGTGTTTGCGTCCGAGTAGCATCCCATCTCCGTCTGAGCGCTTGTGGGGTGCAGTGTAGTCAGGAGGCAGCACAAAACAGCGACTGTAACACGGGGTCATATAGTCAAGTCATTGTGTTAGGCATCCGCTATTTTTACTAGAAATGTTGTGTAAAAAGACCAAAATCAAAAAGCGCGTTAGACAAACCATACAGTAGCTGAGCTTCATGTCAAACATGTAAGTTGTCTTCAAAATGCCACGAAGTGTAGCTTCACAAATTCAATATTCTAACATTCAAAGCCACAAGTTATAATTAAGCCGAAGACATTGCACCCTATAATGCAGTACATGCACGCTATCGAGCACGGACAGTGCCTGGCCCCTACTGGCGCAGGTGCGCTGGGCGTCAGGTAATGCACCTCGAGTAATGCACCCTATTTGCAGTTAGAGTTAAAAAATGACCTTTAAAGCCACATATTGTGGATCTACTACCAGTTTTAATACTTCGTTGGCCTTGCTGCATTGTAGTGAAGAAAAATTATGAAAAAGGCTTCAAAATGCCAGTCAGCACGCCAGACGAACTCGTCAAGGCTTTCGTGTGGAGGAGGCTGGAGTGGATGCTTTGCTAAGCAAAGTTGCAAAAAGTCGCACATTCGCATAAAGTCGCAAAGTCGCGAAGTCGCATTTTTGCTCAAATATCCGACTAGGGATTAAAAATAGCTCGTACAATACCATGCACTTACATGACGTGTACTTGTATGAAGTTTCATTTGTTTTTAAAAACGCGAAAAGAATATAAAAAATCAGGGCCAACACCTGTCTTTTATCGATAAAATTTTGATGGTTAATCCATACATGTCTTTAATTGATAAAATTAAAATGGTTAATCCATACATTATTATTTAGTTACGTTGAAATGCCTGATATAATAATTTTGGCTTCATACCCAATCCAACGGTCAACAAGCCCGAGCTATAATGATATCCAACCATAATTGTTGATCGTGTTTTCTATTTAGGCTAAATTCAAGATGGACCGTTGAAATTAGTAACCTTATTTTAACTTCGGTGAGTCAAGAAACTAATGAAGGCGTATACTGGATGATGGAGTACAGTCTAATACGCGTAGACCCGCAACGAGCTTCTTTGGCACTCGTCCTATAATGTACTGCCGTTTGACGAAACGTCGCTAATACTGTTCGACTTTCAAACCCTATCTACTTTGTTTCGAGGTGTCGATGACAATGTGATGGCCTACAGTACAATGTAATGGCCTACAATGTAATGGCCTACAGTAACTGCTGGTATTGTCAATCTTAAGGTCACGTGACTGACGCTGCTGCAATTGTACCGCAACAGACCTACGCGATGTATTGCTCATCGATATTCGCCCTAAATATTGTATAAATAGGCGAGTCCTTTTCGTTTGACTTGCGGGAGTCAAAAAGGAAATTTTGTGACGGCTTAAATGGAAGCTTTAGCAAAGTGAGACCTTCGCCACCTCCGGCTCTCGTTGTATCACTAACTGCTTCTCACAGACTAAGAGAAGCTTATAGGGCGTGGAGTAATGAAGGTGTACTGTGAGTCATAGTACACCTTCATTATATACTCTACGCCCTTTAAGCCTTGAAGTTAACAGTTAATAGTATAAACAAATTTCTAGTATTAACTATGTTTATAATGCATCATTTGTTAATTGCTTCGCGCCTTTGATCATGCGGTGATTGCTCAATGCAATCAATTGTTTTGTGGTGCTTTACCGACTATCGATTACCAAATTGTTAGCCGATGCATTTTTTCAGAAATTGAGTTTAGCCTCAGGCTCAACTGCGGGAACACTGTTCCGATGGCTAGGTCAATCTAAACTTGATGCTGTAATGCTAAAGTAGAATATTTTACCTATAGATAGTTGGTTGTCCGTGAAGCATAAAATATGGTCGCATTTTGAATCATCGATATCAATTTAGATAGAAGTAGTTATTCAGTATTTAGTATACTAACATTCTTAGCAGCCTGACAGTTAATTATTTATTTATGTTTACTTGATGCTTTTGTATCGATGCTGCTTGTTTATGTTGTGTTTCATTGTCTGCCCTAGTGGCAAAATAAAGAATTGATTATTAAACCTTAATACAAAAAGAGACAGTTTGACTTCATTAGACAGGCTGAATTAACAGCCCTATCGAGTACACAGAAAACAAACGTCCAAATCTGGTCCAAGCTAACAACACCACCAGACGACCCGAAAGCAAAAATTATTCGCAATGCCCTTCGTTATGAAGGGCATTGCGATCGCATTGCGTCGATAGCATTGGCTATCTATAACATGCACTAAAGATAGACACAATGTATCCAATTTGTCATTGCGTTGGCATATTTCAAAAGTGGACAAGCGATATAGTTCACTTTTTTAATTTGATTTCGACACGGCATCAAATTAGCTGCTTCGAGCACTGATGCAAACCAACTAGGTAACTAATTGAAGACGAAATCACACCGGATGGAGACGAGCCAGATGTTTAATTAAATTTAGTCAGCCCGATCCACGCGACATAACAACAACGTTATAACTTCAAAACTGTCTATTGCCATCTTCGACTGCAACGTCGTAGCCGCATTGATTTAATTAATCGACACCAACGTTCACGAACGCTAAAAGGCTCTACCAGTATAACAACGCATCTCAACTTCAAGCCGTGTAACATCAGCGCTCTGTTCTACAAAACGAGCGCAATACGCGCCATTGCAATCTACAGACCACTAACCAGTTGACCCACGAAGAGTTTAAATTAGATCCAAGATCACTTAACTTTAACATCAATTTGACGCGAGGTAATTGGTTACTGCGATATGGATTTAACCCCTGGTCGGATATTTTAGTTAAAATGCATTTTGCGACTTTGCGACTCTGAGACTTTGCTTAGCAACGCATCCACTCCAGCCTCCTCTTCATCCAGCAGCAAGATTTAACCCCTAGTCCGACATTTTAGTTAAAATGCAGCAGCAAGATGGCGCTATTTTGAAGCACGTTTTATCATTTTTCTTCACTATAATGCAGCGAAACCAAAGAGGCATTAATGAAAGAACGCAATCCTTCAAATAATTATTCTTCGTTGAAAACAACGTATTATAATTATGCTCTAACTGAGCGAATTTTAAGAACAAAATAGAAGCGCCAGTTTCATGCTTTTCAAGAATATGTTAGCTCATCAAAATAGCCGTTACTAAATGAGGAAATGATCTACACCAATAGACATACATCAATGGATGTTACAAAACTGGACCATTCGGCCAGTTCGAGATAAACATATTGCACTACTTTTATTGATTGACCAGAAGAGATAGATTTTTTATCATGTCTAAATAAGTCATAATTTTTTCTTTGATCAAATAATAAATATTGCGCAACGCTAATATTACTTTAGAATGGGTCAAGGCTACAATGGCCTTCATTGCAGCACGGTGTAAAGTGAGTAACAGCATTGCTTGAGTACTATACTTCAACATCAAAGAACAGCCTCAAATCGTGCGAACAGCAAAATACTCTGTCAAACTATTGAAAAACGGTGAACAATTAGGACGGATTTCATAAACACTCCCCCAATTTTTTCTTGTCTTCTACCTTGGCCTGGAAAAATAATTGAACAGCGGCTCATAACCTCAATGAAAGAATATTTTTGTTCAGTCTACGCGAATTAATTTACGACGTCGCTAAATTTGCATGACGTTATGCATTTCATGCAAAACGATTTCATGTTGACACCGCATGAAAATAAATGCAGAAATAGTTTTTTGTCTTGTAAGATCTATAATAAATTGTAAATATTCTCGAATGAAATCTCCAATGAAACGATAGAGGGCTACTATCAAATTCTCTTTCTAGGCCAATGAAGCAGACGAGGAAAAAAGGAAAGAAAGTCTATCAAATCTGACCTTTGACAAAACTAGGAGTATCACTGCGCGTGGCGTCCGAAATTGTCCGGTAACAAAAATTGCACGCAACGCTACTGAAAGTCACGCATCGCTCGCAAAACAGTCAATCTATATAATCAACAAATGCCATAGAATAAACATTTCATGGCAGTCAAAAAAACAATGTTGACACACTCTTCGCAATTCCATAGTTTGCTTAAACACAGAGAGCATTAGGAGTATACACCACAGGGTCTATGTTTGACTGTTGCCTGAATTTTACCAGAAATTTCAATTATCTATAGTTCAATCATTGCCAAATGGCAACGCATAAACTATAAATAATTGAAATTTCTGGCAAATTCAATAAAACATGCAAAAGTGTTGTGGTGAAGTGTGAAAAATATGCAAAAAGGTTTTATTTGCATCACCGCGTGTAATACGAGAAAATGCTGCAATAACGGTAATTTCTAGCCAATGTTTATAGATAGAAACAACCTGTCAAATAAATCAAAAAATGCTCAATGGCAACAACCACTAGTAACAAAGCATCAGCCCTGTAGACACACTCGTATGAAAAAAGATACGAATCACAACGGATTCAAGATGTTTCAAATCAATACCTAAATGCGCTTTGATCTACAATTTATATAACAAATAAGATCGGTTCAATCTACATCCAGGTTTATGTCAATTTGAACTCCAAAGAGACGCTAGATTTAGATACCGGTAACAATAAATTGCAGCGAGACTAGAGTCCTTCATTAACATCTATGCAAATTCTGAATCAGCGTCATAGCAAACCGCTGCGCTGATACGCAAGATAAACACTGCCCTAATGAATATTCAACAAATCACACTAAACAACTCAAAGGACTGAAATTAATGATCATGATATTGTTTTAAAGTGCAATGCACCTGTTTGGCCCACTAGTCTTATTTAGGCGTCCGGCTCTGTTCCATAGCCTTGTCCTACGCTCGGACGGGTTCTAGACAGGTTCTAGAACCCACAACGATTTCGACCGATCAGAATCACGCAACATTTAAATCACAAACTTTCATTAGTTCAAATATTTCAACAGAATATGTGAAATACTAAACACAAGCAGACTGTATCAGCTCTGCAGTGACGCCCAAGGCTAAGTTCAGCAGGAGTAGTGCGACAAAACGATGATTAGACGCTAATTTTAATTTGATCGGGCAGGCGTAGCATCACGCGTGAAAATCGACCATATGGTGGCGTAGCACTACACGATTTTTAAAAGCTGAGCAATTTCACTGCGCCTGTTTTCAAAGAAACAGGCGCAAAGCTACACATGTTTTAAAAAGCCTAAACTTAATCACGCAATAGCTCAGCAAATGCAAATGAAAACTTGTGTTCCTGGCTAAGCAGATCTCTCACTGGATTCTTGGCCACACAACCGACACAAAACGCTCAGTTCAGGAGTACTGCCTGTTTTAGGAGGACAAGGCGTAATGCTACGCATGTTACATCAGAACTGAACTAAACTATGGTGCGCTCACTGCGTAGATCTAGGACGGACGACATTGACTGCCCGGATCAAACCCCCCCCTTTCCTCACCCGCTCCCTCCTCATTATCACTATCATCGTCACCATCGTCATCATCATCGTCGCTGGTTGAAGGTTCGTCTGCGCCCCTGCCCCCCTGCTCCTCCTCCCCTGCGCCCCTCCCCCTCTCATCCTGTTCCTGATCCTGCTCGGCCTGGCGACGAGCCTGCGAGGACGACGTGAAGAGATCTTATCGAGAATAGAGCGAAATCGTTTGGTCTAGCGGTTGATGCATGGGACAAATAGCTTCGAGGCAGGGGTTCTAATTCCTGCGCTATCAATTGTAAAACCATTTCGTTACGTGCTTTTGAGCAAGGCTGTTAAAGATACAAGAAAGCATTGCTTGCTGATAACTATCACGAGAGGACAATTTAGTATTCTAGTTGGTGACAGAAAGGGCATCCAATGTAAAATTAAGCTCTTCTATATCTATATTAAAACGGACAACTAGATCACTAGTATAAGATAGTTCGAATTTAAACATGGCGATTATGTACATTATCTATAGAGCTGGCAAATTGGCAGAAATTGGGTTTTGGTTTTTGGCAGTTTGGCAGTTCAGGTGTTAAAGCAATGAATATTTCAGTCTGGTTCAGTGCCTCAAGGCCAAGCAAAGAACCACTCTCCCTTCCTTAATTGCCTTTTACGATGCGACTACGGTGCTCTGGGTTGTAGACCTATTCTCTTTATCATCATAGTCTGAAAAATACAGGAGGATTTACATCCATTCACTATTGACCGATTTTTTTGACAATTTTTCTATTTATCCCAGGGCAGATTATATAGTTTAATGATCGTGTGCAGTAACAAAGACTATGTACAGTCCGCTTCTGTGCAAGAGAGCCAGCACAGAACTGCCTCACCTTCATTAGTCGTATTCGACGACTTGCCCAGTGAGCCGTGACCAGTAAGCCGATTCGTTATTCTCCGGCCTGCAGGGGGTACCCCAGGGAGAAAACAGCAGAAATATGAAGAAGAAGGTTACCTGGCGCCGCGCGGACCGGCGCAGGTGCTGCATGAGTAGCCAGAGCATCTGACTGTCGACGTCCGGCTCCTCCGACCTCTCCAGGTCGCGCTCACGACTGTTCTTGCGCATCACCTGTATATAATGTAATTGTATATAATATATGTAATGTCCTAAAAGTCCTTCACGTCCCGATGTATCTTCGTAGGTCAGGGCACGTGTCCGTGGCTGCAAATGGCCTACCCCTGCTTGGCGGGGAATGCGGCCACAAAACGCGAAGAGTGAGAGGGAGGTAACACATGCGATGTATATAGCACATAACATTGCAAAACAGGACATTTTTGCTGCATGTTATTTAGGCAGTTTTGGCTTTAAGAAATTTGGATGCACCTAATTGTCACTTTTTTGAGGACTGCCAATTATAAATAGCTTCTGCAGCTTTTCTTTGGTGCATGCAATTTTTGCGAGTTTTGCCGAGTCGCGCAAAATATGCAAAAATTACATGCACGCAAAAATTTCTTCTTTTACAGTATTTAAGCCAAGGGAATTCAAGTGCAAAACTGACAGTAAAATATAAAGGATTGGACGCGTCAAGCCCCTTGTTTTCATTCTCAAAGCCCCCTCCCTAGTTTAAATTGAGTCGAGAATCCTTTCAAGCTTTCCTCCTTTTGTGCCAGAAGGCTGTGAAATTTGAGCCCTTTTGAAAAAAAATGGACAAGAAGTGGTAAGAATGTCCCTGACCTTTGTGAGTTACATTAGGGAGGCAATTGGTAATTGTGGACCATCAAGGGTGCATAATTAGGGGGGTGAAAGGGGCGAGTCACGCAACCCGTCTAGTTAGATAAGACTGCTCGGTTCGTGAACGAGGGGCCACCAGATCTGATGTCAGAATAAATAGGGGGGGTGAAAGGAGGGGTTGCACACCCTGTCTAGTCCGACGAGGCTGCTTGGTTCGGGCGCGAGAGGGAACCAAATCTTGATGTCAGAGTCAAGCCCGCTCGTCGCCAGCACAGGAACGTGAGGGTTAGGCTCCAACACATTCACCTGAGATATAACACAATGAAAGTATATTATTTTGATCAGTTGCCAAAATTATTTTATATTATATCATTTTATGATTCTATGCCTTTGAAATAAAGTTCCAAAACATTTTGAAGTGCGAAGATTAAGTAAATCCCCGTAAATCCCCGCTTTAATTGGGTTAAATTGTTTGGACAAAAATAAACAGCCATCCCCTTTACAAAATTGTCTTCATAAGGGCTCCCCTAGACAACATTAATGGGCCTAGCCTCCACCAAAGCCACCAATATATTTAATTTTGTCATGTTCAATTTCATCACGTTAAATGTGTCTAAATGAGTATTTATAAAAAAATAAAATCAAGCTAAATTTTATCGAGATAATTTTCTTCTAAACTTCAACAATCAAAATGGGCTTATGAGCAAGATTAGCCCCCCAAAGCAAAATCTTCTTCACAGCCTCTGCCACTCACCACTCCCCCATCGTCGGCGTGGAAGTAGTTGACAACTCGCTGGGAGTTCTTCTCCCAGACGAACACGTTGCCGCAGTCACTGCCGCTGATCACAAACTCACTGCGCGGCCCGTAGAAGTTGACTCCCTTCACTGCGCACACAGAGCGCCACACCTAAAGTCGACCCCGTGCAGACCAGGGCAAGTGACCAATAGCTCTGCAGCCCAGAGCTCCGCGGACGAGTTGCAAAAGGCGACTGGCAAAGGGCAAGCGGTTCTTTGCCTGGCATCTAAAGTTGCTTTGACTAGGGGCTGTCCAGAGAACGAAAATGACCTTGATTGTCCGTGCTGTTAGCTCGCACAACTTTATCTATGTTATCAGACGACTGGAGGGGGTGGGGTGTGGCGTGGGCTGCAGTATCTATCCAATTAAAGGAAAAATTGCCCCAGACTGTAACACAGTTGACAGAATAAAAAATAAAGTTGACATTGTTCAAAGAAGCATCAGCACAACAGGACAATTACGGATTGTTAAATTAACAAATACGCACAATACAGCAAATTCTGCTCATTCCATTAAACCACGGTCGCTTGCAAGCAAAACGCATTTCAAAAATTTCACTTCAATCAACTTCCAATGAATCAAATTCAACCCCCAGCCTAATTCAACCTAAGCATAGAGCATCAAACATCTCCACACTATCCACAGAATGCAGAGAGTTTCGACCGTCGTGTTGTCACTGTCTAGAGAATGTAGAGTCTAACCGGTCGCATTGTTTCGATGGCCGGTAAAGCAAAAGACAGAGCAGTTGGTGTCGTGCGTCTCAAACAGATAGATATCCTCATCGTTGTAGCTCGCGAGCACCTCTGTCGACACACATCAGCTACGCGTTACGCAAACAATTGACACGACACTACAATATAAAAAACCTTAGCACTTCCTATTTTGGTTCTAAAGTTTTAAATAAATAAATTGCAGTTTTTATTCAGTGTTGTAGATGAAAAAATATATATAGCCAGTGTTTAAAACACGTGTGTCAACATTTGAATTAATGATTAAGATCTCCGCAACGAATGACATAACGTTAAATAAATCCTCGATCAAGCGCATAATGCGCTGATTGGTTGAGTTACGACCTGGGATTAAATTTGAACACTTGATGGTTAACACCTGGCATAAGCTATCTTGCTATGGGACGTGCTAAGAGCTTGGTTTCATCAATGTGGCAATTGAAGGATGGATCCGTAAAAAATATACAATCCTAACCCAAATCATTTGGTGACGACACTTGATGCAAACGTAATCGTCTAATCTAAGCTCCTTCGATTTCACAAACTAACCAGGTGCAAATCCATAAACAATCAAATTCTCAAAAAACTTACAAATTGATGAGAAAAACCAAATGTAAAAACCATACAGAAATAACGGAAGGACGAAAAAGCCGAAGCAAAAACAGCGGATGGTAAAACCTGTCCCGTCGTGGTTGTAGACGGCAGCTGTGACGTTGGCCTTGTTGCGAGCCGAGGAGGAGTCTGTGCCTATCATGTGCTGCGGACAGAACTTTTTCAAAATTCCACCGGCGCCCTGAATATCAGGCACAACAATACAGCAAGCGGATTAACGGTATATTATAACATCAAATAGAACAGCAGACAATCTTCAACAAGCCTACAATTTATTTTAACATTTCGCTGCAATGTTAATTTTCTTCCATATGCAACTTGCGTACGTGTCGCAGTGATAAAAATTTCATTTTGTTATCGCAATTTGGTGATCACCTTTGTCACCGGGTTTAGTCCCAAGCTTTAATTCACCACAAGGGTATAATACAATCCAACGACACACATCATAGATAGAATAAAGCCAACAGAATCAAACAATGCTTGACAATAAAAACACAACACTAACAAAAAATGCCTAACATAAGGCACTACCACAGCGAGGCGCTGTGGTGTAGTGGTTAAGGCGTCGGCTTCGAGTCCAGAGGACCAGGTTTTGAGTCCCGGCGCCGGCAACTATAAACCATGCGTTACAGGCCCTTCAGCAAGACTGTTAAACACGCAAGTGTAGCTAGCTGATAATCATCGTCCAGAGTAATTTATTATTCTGGTTGGCGACAGGAAGGGCATCCGGCCATAAAAACCCA
>JAQIWG010008910.1:0-11048 GCA_034695025.1 Chamaedrilus cognettii | reverse complement strand
GTTGCAAATTATCTTAGCTACAATCCTTGCAAATATGAAACAAAAATATTAATTTTTGACTGAGTTATCGCGATATCACTAGGGGATTGTTTTTTTTTACTCACTCTGTATATACAGAGTTGCATAAATAATAGTTGACTGGTTAATGACTATTTGGTGTGTACAGGGTTGCATGAACAATATAACGTTTGGAGACGAGACGGTCGGGTACTATGAGACTGTGGCTGGAGGCGCAGGGGCAGTAAGCCGATCCTTCTCTAGTAAAAGCCAAATATTTGTAGATTCTTTTATATTACTGGATTTTACTTATATTATTACATTCTATGTCAACATCTATTTATATACTATTATTCTCATTACATTCTATTATATCTGCTTGTTTTGTTGTATTATTTGTGTGTATTGGCATTATTCATGCGATTCAGCATTTAAAAATTGTAATTTATATCCACTTATTGAATGGGTGGGGTCTCTTGAAGGGAAAAAAACAAGAAGTTTTTATGAGATTTGGTTTTTAGAAAGTATTTAATTTTAGATGATAGTGTGCAAAAAATACATTTGATTAACTAAATTGACAATATTGAGAGTCAATGCTTTCAGCTTGGTTCTCAGTTGTGTCATTTTTGTTGTTTTCTGCGGCATGCATGAAGTATAATCTTCTTGAATAGGAGCGAGTTCTCTACTTGTGTTGCTTGAACAGGGTCCGTCGTGGCACGGACGAAGTGGCATCCACTGTCACATGACCAACACGAGAATAACCGACCCAGAAATTGTGGAAAAGCGGTGAGAGGAATTATTAAAATTAATTTGAAGGTCTCTGAAGCTAAGTAATGATGTGTAATGTGTTTCAATGTATTGCTTGTAGTGTTTGGGCTATAAATAAGACCGTGAAATGTGACGATGATATTGCCATGTTTTGATAGAGTTTTTTTCCTTGTTACTCTGATTTAGTCTTAATAAACGTGCACGCAGACACGCGTTTTGTGATCGCATTCCCGCTTACGCAAGAGTTAGTCAATTATGTCGGTAATATTAAGAAGCATATTTAATGAGCATTTTCCACTTTTCTGAGCCCCCCCCGAAAGCGCAGCAGGATAATAGTTTGTAAGCAGATTAAACATTATATGAATAAAATATTAATAAAAGAAATAAAATAAAAATTTAATTTGGTGATAGTTCATTTTACGTTTGCAATCTCAATGGTTCGAGTTGGTTTCTAAGAGCCTTTTAAATACAGAAACGCTAGTTCAATAAATTTCTTGATTGTAATGACGTAACAACGTGTCATTGTGATCTCATACTACTCGGTAATTTAGAGTTTTTCTGACATCTAGCAAATTATTGGGGATCAAAAGATTGGCATCAGTTGGTTGTCTGCTCAGATATGCAGTAGTGGTGCGCAAGTTCAGTTTGTCGCCGGGCAGTGGAGGGAGGGGAAGGTTCCACGGGGGGGACGGGGTTATCAGAGAGCTGTTGTTCCGTCGACCTATGACCCTGTCTGTGCTCACGGAGCGCCGGGTTCACCGACCCTATGGACTCGCCGGTCTGTGTGTTGTCCTTGCATTCTTATTCTTCCTACGTTTGGATTTTTTGTTCTTTCGCTCCAGTGCACTGCGCTCCAGTGCATGGCAGGTCCCTGGCATCAAACATTTTCACTTCTAGCATTTCTCAGTGCTTCTCTTCTACACTCCATGCGTTTCCTTCCAAATTTAATCGTCTATCATTTCTATTCGCTTTCTTCCTGGCCTTCGCTTTTCTTCCATTCTCCCTTCCATGATGATTTTCATAAGTCCCTCTCCTAGCGTGATATGTCCAATCTAGTTTTTCTTGCGTTTGGTTAACATCTATAAAAAAAAATTTGAATCTCCCACTCTCTTTAGCACCTCTTCGTTAGTTTTCTTCTCTGTCCAGCTAATGTTTTCCATTCTTCTGCATGTCCACATCTTTTATACGTCTATTCTTCTGACATCATTCTTTCTTAATGGATAATTGTTTTTTTATGGAGTTGACAAAATATTTCTTTTATGTTTTTCTATTTTTGGGTATTCAAAATTTGACCTTTGTAAAAAAAGATTAACATTTGTTTTGTTATTATAGCAAGAATTTTATTTCTGTTTTATTACTATGTTATTCGCATTTAGAGATGCTATTTATTTCATAAAATTTATTCTTTTTTTAAATGAAGTTTTATTATTGGTTATTGGTTTTTTATTACACTCACTGATTTATGATTGACCTTTGTTTGCAAAAAATTAATGATAAATTCTACTTCAAGACTAAACTGCTAGAAACGATCTCAGACGAAACAATTTGAGTAGTCGTACTGGCTTGAAAGCTAGCATTGTTGTCAATTGTTAAACTCTTGCCGAAAATAACTTTTAAAGCAGTTGCATGAACATTGCGAGGGACTTGTGTGCACACAGGAGGTGAGCAAGGTCAGTGTGGCCTCAACCTGCTCGTGCTCAAAGATGGCCGACTGCTCAACCTCGGTGGCAAGGCTTCCGTCAACGTTCAGGCTGGGGTCAGTAACCTGGTGTCGCTAACAGTGTGATTTTTTATTCAATGAATAGAGCACAGAATAAGGGCACTAGTGTTTACAATCTGTATCGAAAGCTTACTATCCAGTCTCAATCATAGAATCAGTCTCCATCAGTCTTCAACATCCATATCTCATCCATCATCTCACTACCCCTGCACGCTGGGGAACAAGGAATTAGCTAGTAGCCCAGCGCTTCCCAGGCAAGTCGTAAAAGGCGACTAAAGCAGCGAGATCGGCTCTGTGCCGGCTCTTTTGCACTAAACCTTACTGTAATAGTCTTTGTTATTACACACGGTCCTTAATACTACAACTTCTCCTTCATCATCTCGTCATTTCATAGATCATCATCATATCTTCATCATCCATATCATCATATCTCCATTATCCATATTATCCTCATCATCATCCATATTATCATATCTTCATCATATCTCCATCAAACAATGTCCATCATCATATCTCCATCAAACAATCTCCATCATATCTTCTTTTAGCACAACGTTTTGCTTTGTACGTTTACTGTGTGCAGCTTTTCTCATTCGTCCGCTCTATGCATGCTCAGCCCTGATGTTTCCAGATCTGAGTATTTATTGATTTGTCATTTTACTCGTGATTTGTGTTTCTGGCATTCGTTCGGCTGTGAAGCGTAATAAACACCACTTATAAATTGCGGAGCTATCACTAAATCTAAATGTTAATTGATAATATTTTAATGTTAATTTTCTATTTTAAAATTATTTTTTGAGGTAAATTCCGGCATTGGCTGTTAGGACATGTTCCGCCTCCAGACGCCAGGGGGCGGGGGCTACGGGTCCCCCGTGGCCCATGATGAAGGGGAGGAGGAGCAGCGACCTCCGACAAAGAAAGTTCGAACTGCCCCGATGGAGCGAGGCAGTGTGCATACGTACCGCATGGCGCAAGAGTCGGCCTAGACCTTTAACAATGAAATGTTCTGTTTCTTCCTCTTCATAGTTTTGGTACTGTGAGCGATATTTTGCTGTTTTTACAAATGTAGTCAAGTACTTTAGAGTAATGAAGGCTGAAGAGGAATAACGAAGGCTGAAGGCTTGAGAGCCATCGTTTTGACATTTCTTCTTGTATTTGGTGAGCTTGTGTAGTATATTGTGTGCTATAATCAGGGTTCAGTTTTGCAAGTGTAGTAGGCCTGCGCCAAAAATGTTGGATAAAAATTATAATCCATAGTGCAAAATTGGCAAGTATAGCGCGAAATATGACTATAGTGGTCCTGAGTGAAGGTATATTTATATCATATATGCATTGTTTTTTGTGCCGATATTCCGTCTTGACCACTAGGCGTTTCGTACACTGCCATTGCATGCGAAAGCTGCTATCGAAAATCATCGTCAGATTTGCATTTTTAGAAGTATTACAATAAAATAATTAGTAGCTTCTGTTTATGGATGATTGCCAGTGCAAATTGCTGATTATTTATCCAGACTAATGGATCTTTAATGTTAAACTTGTAAAATTTGCTTGAGGGTTATTACAAACAAAATTGTGACTGCAAATTAGTAATTGCTTGATGCATCACGATCCTGTAGTATCATCTTGTAATGTTTATCTGTGATGAATGTACGACGCTTGCGTTTTTGCTTTGATGTTTCTGTTAATAGACTAATGATTTGTGGATAATGTTATTCATTTTTATATTTCCTAGTTGCAATGAATATAAAATATAGTGTATGTACATGTAGGCCTATTGGATATGATTTGAGCACTCAAGCGTTAATTTGATAAAGTACCTATCTAGCGTTATGTCCACCTGCTGAACTCTTAAGTTTTTAAACGTCATGTGAAAACACGGAGTTCATTTGGCAAAAACAATATCTGGGCCTAGTAAGCTAGGAGTGCAAGTAAGAATTATTATTACACTATTGCGTTGGTGTAATTATTTACAGCTAACTTAATTCTTTGAACTGACATTTTTATATACAGGTCGAGATTTGTAATATACTAGCCTACGAAAGTTTCATTCGAGTCGCTGCATTGATCATAAAATTAACAGTGAGGTGTGAGCCACAAAACTCAGCGGATGGCAAAAAACTCAAACTCGACGATGTTTCTACGTTGTTATGTTTCCGCATAGCCGTTTCTGGCGACAAGGTAGGCCTAGGCGTGCTGTTACACTAGGTGACCGTAGCTCAAAGTAATTGGGCCCATTGCTAAATTGAAGCAAGCCTAGTTGAAGCTCTTTGCAAGTAAGATCTCAAATATCGGTGGTCGCCGATGTAGGCCGCGGAGCTAAGCACGCCGCGAGCTACATACGAGACGCACTGAGATTTGCACTCCAGCGCGAGTCAGTCGGTGCAGCTAATGTTATTTAAATGAACCATCTATCCTTAGTACACGATTGTGCTCTTTTCATGAACGATAAAACGTATTGGCTCAGCAATTGAGCTAAGATTAACGGTATATTATGTGTCGACTGTCAAACTGTTTGCAACATATTGGTTTCATATAGCTTACATTTTGAGGGTATTAAAAAATGAAGAAGTAAACATTTTGAGGATCCATAGCCATTTTTGTAACACACGCTCAAATGGGGGCGGGGGTTTCAAACAGTCGTTTCAATAAATTTAATTGTGCGATACGACACTGTCGTACCCTATGGGCATATACGCTTACATGTACATGTATGTGTGTAGGCCTGTGTATTGGTATTGTACATGCACATATTGGCCTATTTTTCTGGTACCTAACCAAAAATCAAGTGCATTTTTTATAGTTGACGAAAGACCGAAAGCATAGTCAGGGGTCACCGCCCCCCCCTCTCGCATAGATTGAATCTTGTTCATATAAGTTGTACCCTTGGATACTGTGAAGTAGGCCCAGATATGTCCTCGGCTCGTCGCCCCACATCATAGAAAATATCCGGCGCCAACCCTGGCCTGCGTAGGCTACATACAGGGTGGCTCAAAGTATGACCCCCCCCTGGTAGTTTCCGTGCGCAACTCACACTATATACATCCAATGATGACAAAATTTTACGTAGATAAATAATCGTCCATTGTCAACATTTCCGCAAAATTTCTTGAAATTGAATTGAATAGTTCTGAAGTTACATGTATGATGCATTGAAATGGACTAGTTTGATATATCAGTGCAAATATGCAACAATTTGGCGTTTCTTTGGATACAGGACACACCATTTTTCTCATCATTGCCAAATTTTTGACACAAACAACATAATTTGTGCTATTCAGTCTTATAGTTCTATAGTTATGAGCCATTGAAATTCACTTGTCGGTGGTGCCTTAGTATTAAATTGACGGTTTCTTTATTTACATTTTTATTTACATTTTTATTTCTAGGCTTTCTATCTATGAAGTGCAGCTTTTCATCTTTTGCTATTTTAGTAAAGTCCTAACTCCGCAATTATATTCATTACAGGCAGTTACAATTAGAATTGCTACTTCGCAAACATTTCGGTATGTTAAGCACTTACGATTACAGGCGTCCGCTGCGCAGTAGCACTTTAATTTCTGGGCACAAAGAGCGAGAGATAGTCAATTTCAAAAGCTCATCAGTTTTGAACTAATGGACAGAATTCCATAAACCTTAGCATAAATGTTAGTGACAGACTGCTATTTCTGCATCTGTCAAAAATGTTGTCATCGTTGATTAAAAAGTTAATCGTTTGCAATAATTTCAGATTATTCAGCTGTCTAAAGAATACTATGCAACATTAAAACCATGAATTTTGGAAATAAATCAAGAAAAATGTGAATCACAATATCAGCATTGAACTGTGTGATCGAAATTTTTCGTACTCCTTTGAAAGAATTTTCATTTTGGTTTTGAATTCCAGCTAACTGTACACATAGCAAAGAAAATTGAAGACGTTATATTATTATGATCTGTGAATATAGTATATTTGGTACTTGCAACCAAATCGTTATAAAATCTTCCAATTACTGGACTAACACAAATTACAAAACATCTTCTTGAAATCTGACACTGGCTTACAACAAAACATAACAAAAAATGATTATACGATACATTGAAAATAAAGCAAACAGCAGCAAGTTCAGTGTCACGTTAATTAAAGAAATAAAACATGTTAGCTAGGCATCGATCTGTATAATTGAAGATAAAATGCCCCAGGTATTGTTGAATTTTAATAACCCTAGAGGAATAAATGATTTTGTTAGAAAATACAACTCACAATAGAAATGTTTGAGTTTTGCAAAGAGCATTTGCTACAAGGTAGCTACCGAATGCCTATATTGTCCTAAGGCCTCCTTTCCAAGATGCATATTTTGCATGCAATTTTACATGCAATTTAGCATGCAGCCATGTTAAGAAAATTACAATGTAAAATGTCCGTTGTCATGACAACGATTTCCTTCACAGGGTTTCTTGTACGGCTTGTTCCTTAACTGGGTTGCATGCACGGCTTTCATAAAATCAAGTTAAGGACATTATACATTGTAATTTTTTAGAATGGTTGCATGCAAAATAGGATGCAAAATTGCATGTAATATTACATGCAAAATATGCACCCGTGGAAAGAGACCCTAAAAGAGATAGACACCTAAGAAGTAGTAGCAACCAATAGACAAGTAGTAAGTAGTAACCAATAGACAAAACAATGCAGCCTATGTAAATTTGACTACTGCGATTGAATGCTACTTAAACAATCAGCAGTAGGAAGGTTAATTATTAGATGAGCCAGAGGCAACAGGGAAAACCTATAAGACGATACAACACAAAATCAATGCCAGTGCTACAAACAGTGGAACTGCAGGGCCGGCTTTAGGGTGTGTTGCCCCCCCCCCTAAAAAAACATCTTGATGGGCCCCCGCAGCTCAATGATTTTGAAAATAGTTGACACCAAAAAAAAATTCTTTCACTTTCTCCCTTTTCGAGCTCAATTTTCCAATTTTCCTTTCGAAACGAAGTCACCAGCGGGGAGGGGGGGAGTGCTGACAGAAAAATTTCTCAAAACTTTAGCAACGTACTTCAAACCAAGCGGCCCCCTTCTCAAATTTGATTACAAAGCGTTCAAATATGCATTTTCCCATCAATTACTATGTCAAATTATAAACTTTTTTCCCAAGTGGGCTCCCCCACAGCCGTGGGATCCCCCGGCCGGGGGGTGCGGGGAGCCTGAGCGCCGGCCTTGCGTGGAAGTCTTTAGGTAGTGCATTCTTTCCGAACGTATGACCAGAATCTTGCTGCTCATAAAAACCGACTGTTCCATCCAAAACAAACGAACGTTCCATCAGTTGTTCATTCTGCACACTGTCAATGTTAATCAATTGTTCATTCTACACTCTGTCAATGTTCATATCTGATGCCGCTCACTCGATGGTCGTCCTACGCTCATTACCCCGTTTCACGCGAACAACTGACGTACCCTTTCAAATTATGTTAAAATTATGCATTACAAAACGATACATCATCACACATAGCATATCCTACAGTCAGTCAAATTATAACAAAACGATAGTAGCATACATATAACGACAACAATGTTAAATAAGACTACTTAGTATTCAATACGCGTGTAACAAGCTTGAAGATAATATTGTAGAGACAGTATTTGTATAGCAGTTCATTTTCAAGCACACTGGTACGACTACCACAAGTACAATGGGGCCTACACGTATTACTCGCCGTATTGATATTACGGTAATCGCGCTGAAAAATTTGAAATGGGTATTCTTAAAGTGTGTTAGTGATGCGGCATAATGAAACAATTCCATATCCTTCATAGTTAATATGAAGACATACCGCTTAATAACATTCAACAAAATAACTGGTATGATACAATACCTTTAAAAATTAAGTTTCCTTGTAAAAATTGTTTGTAGTTTGCTTCAGCGCTCATAAATTTCATATTCAAAAATTAAAACGTATAAACCTGAAATTTATGTGATATTTATTTACGCTGTACCAATGATAGGAGAAAGTTAATCCAAATACTTATTCATATGATACTGTCCAGCCATCGCAATTAACTGGCAAAGGCTAAAAGCGTCAGCCATGTGATCAAATCAATATTATTTATGATTGGGGCGCCTAATTCAAATTAGCTAAAACCTTTAGTTGGTGGGCATTGCACAAACTCAATATCTCTTAACTTGACAGCTAAAATACACACATTCTGGCTAAAATTACATTCCTGGCAGGCCGCCGTGTCCGAGCCCAATTAAAGCACATGACATCTACTATGTATACCCTTGACTCAATTTATCCACTTTCATGCAAAGGCTGCATATATATCTCGGTTACATTTCGCACGGTCAAAGTAACATTTAAATACAGTCGTCTCATCTACATACAAAACGACCAGTGATGCCACTGCTTGGGATATATCACCGGATTGATGTACATTTCAGTGATTTACGGATTTAATATCAACTCAATCCTGGGATATTTTTTATACATTGACACATTTTATAATGGCAGCTTGAGATATTTTTGTAAAAAGTGCTATTTTGGACTTCTTTTTGGTGGAGGTACTCAGAATCTGGAGATATTCCATTTTGGTCAATGGCCTCACTGTAAACGACTATGAAATGAATCAGTTGGACACAATCGCGCAAGCTCAATACTGTTAAACATGAAATTTTTGCACGCTTGTAATTTTGGCGAATTTCGTGAATCGGCAGAACTCGCAAAAATTAACTGTGCTAAAAAAAACGCTGCACACGCTATAATTGGCGACTGGGTCCTCTCAAACGCGAAATTAAGTGCAGTTAATATCTACGAGCCAAGCCGCCACAATCAACTGCAGCAAAAATTTCAGGTTTTACGGTATCTCTTGACTGTTCAAACGTTGATGAAGTACATCTGGTCTGCGGGAACTGGGAGCTTCCAGTAGGCGGGCCAGGCCTTCTGCACGGACTCACGGCGGGTGGTGCGCGCGTAGTAGGACGCGAGGGCTGGGAGGCGCTGGGCGTCCAGCGACAGACCAAAGTGAACGCAGAACGCGAGGTAGGGATAGAACGCAAGGTCTGCCAGAGTGAGGTTGTACTTGCCAGCAAGAAAGCAGTCTTCACCAAGCTGCACATAATCGCATCCAATACATCACTATCTATCATTGATCGATTGATTGATCGATTGATTGATCAAATGATTGATCGATTGATTGATCAAATGATTGATCGATTGATCAATTGATTGATTGATCGATTGATTGATCGATTATTTGATTGCTAATTTACAAAAATCATCAACATTTATAAAACACATAGAACGCATTCAAAATTATTTTATGTTTCCACATTATTGTATAAAGTGGACCTCGTGCAAGTATCCCTTGAATAGAAACTTAAAGGCCACTTTTCAACGTGGGGTATGAATATCTTTTAAGATCGGCCTAAGGAATGCCTTTTGAAAAATTCTAGTCATAATTCAAAAATGAGAATGAAAAGCTAAAAATGTTTGAAGTGAAGTGGCGGTGGCTGCTGCAGCGCTAATTAACAACTACTTACATGCTGACTAGATTTTCACATATACTAAAGAGTATAAGTGAAAATCTAGTCAGCATAGAAACAGTTGTTAATTAGCGCTGAAGCAGCCATCGCTACTCCACTTTAAACATTTTTAGCCTTTGATTCTAATTTTTTATTTACTATTATAATTTTCTCAAATTGTCAGTTCAAATTCATATTGTCTGAAATAGCGAGAATGTGTTTAAAATTTGTAAACAATCCACTGCTAACCTGTTTGATATAACCTTCCCACAATTTCAGCTCTTGGAACAAATCCTTCCTTCTCTTCGCCAACTCCTCCTGCACACAGCACGCGTATTTGTATTTAGAAAATCAAGCAAATTGCATGTGAGTATCATTACACTGTTTTTCTAATTTAGCTCATAACATCTTATTTAAATAAAACGACGAAAGAAAATGTAATTTTCCTTGCACTGTAGATATATACGTATGTATGTCCTCAGCTCTGCACAATACGCTGCATGCACAAACATATATACATAGGGGTCGTCCATTTATTGCGTCACCACTTTTTAGGCTATTTTGACCTGCCCCCCCCCCTGTCACCAAGCGTCACCAGACCTCCGAACCCCCCACCCTTGGTGACGTAATAAATGGACGACCCCATATGGTCTAAACTGACCGGTTTGACTCGCTAAATCTAGACAATAAACAATCTCGTTGACATCAGCACAAAATATAGTTAAAAGCGCATAACCGTCAAACTTATGACACACTCGCAACACAAAATCTTGCAATCTCAATAAAATATTATGACAAATCAAACGCTCACAAAATTTCAGTTTTTACTTCGTTAACTAGCAAAAAAATTCTTGGCGACCGACAAAAGCGAGCGCCGGTCGCATAGAATTGTTTCCTGGTTGAACACAAATTGTCTACATGTTATTAGAAATGTAAAATACAAGAGTCAGATTAAAGTAAGATATGACAAAGTAGAATATAATAACAGTAACTGACATATAATATATCTATTATATATATTTTTTTATTATTTTTTTTATTATATATTTTTTATCTTATATATT
>JAQIWG010008909.1:0-11048 GCA_034695025.1 Chamaedrilus cognettii | reverse complement strand
ATTAATAAACCACGTGCAATTGTAGTAATTAACGTTGCTTTAAAAGTAGGCCAAACAATAGGCTTACAAACGTCACACACTTGATTGGTTAGGCCTATTTTGCGTCTCTAGCAGGCATAGATTAGACCCATGTAGGGCTAATAGTTTTACTTTTATTATTATTTCAATCTCAAATTCAATGTGAATTGTAGCCTACTTGCTATCGAAGTGTTAGTATATTTGTACCGTACAGTAATAGTGTTATAGGTCCACAAAATTTAGTATAAGTGTCTAGTCTTTAGGCTAACTTTCTGCGTCGTAGAATTTCAACCGAGTTTTTATGCTTGCTATTTCATTCTACTATATAAAATTTGTTTTGATCTACTACAAATTTTCGTTATCGAAAGCTCTTTTTAGAAATAGGTCTTGACATATAGGCTTCTGCGCGATTAAAAGTTATTAGGATATCTGCACACACGTGCATCGGCAGTAGGATGTAACTTGGGAGTCAACGTCCGATTGATAATTAAATCCAGGTCGCTTCGTCAGCTCGCTCTGATTTCAAGAGAGATAGGCTATCGCTTAGTACTGTTGTTTCTACAAGTAGGCCTAGGCTACATACATGTAGGCTTACAACGTTCCATTTCAGCACAGTCTATCATTACAAATAATGTAAAAACAGTTTCTAATGTTTGCGCATTCAGTATAATTTAGACTAGCATTCCATATTACTGCTCTCTAAACTTTGTACTTTATTCTACAGGCTATAGGGTCATCAATTCGCAGAATTATTTTTTTTCCAATTTATTTCACTTTTTCTCTTAAGCTTTTACGCTATTAGTCTTTTTTTTGGATTTGCGTATTTTTCTCAAAAAAATTTCAAATATTTTGTACGACTCACCCGATTGTGACGTACGGCGTCAATAGAAACTGAGCATTTCTGCAGTTACGCCAGTAGACAGCGTGACTTAGCAGATACATGTACGCATGCATGCAGCGCACAGTGTGAAGCATATAGACTTCTTTGTAGCGGCGCAGTGAACTGGTCGATCGTATCGTATTATAATAACTCTCCTACTATATTAATAATACTCACGTATATTGTAATCTAATAAGTGTGTTGTTGAACAGCCTACACTGTTTAGCATTACAATAAGGTTGACGTTAGAAACTACACTAATACAATAGAGACTTAACGTTACACTGATGAAGCATGAAATGGTCTCGCAGCGGTCCCTGACGTCGTCGTTCGATTGCTCAGACTCAGCTCACTCTATTCGCATCACGTTGTAGTTGATGAAAATTGTCCGTCGTCAATCCGAGTTTTGGTTGACGAAAATAATTTTGCGTATATCTTCGTTTTTGTACTTTTCAATCGACTACGATGTGCGTTATTCCGCTCTGCCTTGTTAGCTTTTAATCCACTGACAATCGATGGCTCTAGTCTTAAAAATGTATTTTTGTTTTGAGAATTTTATATATCTCGACACAGAGATTTTTTTTTTCTGTTAACATATAAGTTTTATTTGATTATTTATATTCTATCGTGATCAGTACCGTACGGTGCACTTAGTATCGAACGATTATTATGAATAGTCTGAAAAGAAAAGTTTGAGAAGAAAAAATAAAATTGTTAGTCTTTAGCGGGGGGGGGGGGGGTTCCTCCGATGAAAGAAAAATTTACTCCGAGTTTTCGCACCGAATATTACGGGCGTCCCTACACATGTGTCGGTAGGACGGCCGGGCAGACTGCCAGTAGTGTAGCGCCAGCGCCAACTCCACACAAACATCGGGAATCATTCAATATTAGCTTTTTTTACGAATAAATTTCTTTTCAGCACTGCGCGCCAGTGCGTCATCTTGTTGGAATGTGTAAAAATCTGAACTAGAGAAATCAAAATAAATATCGAACGGTATAGTACGAAAAGCCTATGACATTCAAAATGTCATGTAAATCGATTGACAATTGGTTGAGTTATAATGATCATTCTACTGGTTCCCGTTTCACTGAATTACCGTGTAGAGAGCAAATTAATAACAATAACATTTAGACATATAACATTTATAAAAGTATAGGAATGTTGACAAATCCTACAGTCCAAAATCCTAGAACAATTGATAGAAATACGCGGCCTTAATTGCAGGATCATCACTGCAGGATCATCTTTCCTTCTATGTCTCTAGTTGACAAGTTGTGATCTTTTCGAAACCTTGGTACAAAGCAAAGTTTCATGGGACGATCAGGAGTCATGACTGTGTTCAAAACGGGCTTCACATCTTCCCCTGCGTAAGAAATTTCAAAGTTCAAAATGATCTGAAAGAACAAAGGCGGCACACAATTCAAATTTAACAATTGTCATAAATGCTCTGATTCATATTTGTTACAGTTGATTTATTTAATCACGGAATATTTCCCTGAACTTTTCAGGGAATATTCTCTGATTCATTCACTGAATGCTAACTTTTGTTTAGGGAATGTAGACATATCTAAATATCTAGGGAATATGCACATTTCCTGAAATTTTAAATTTATTTTTATACACTTACCCTGAAATATTAATTGAAGCAAAGGATATAATTTGATGCAGACCGTAATTGTAATTTTGCTGTTAAATGAGTGCTTCGGGCACGCTTAGGTTAATCTTCCTAGCTTCGGTGTAGGCACAATAACCAAATATCTAACTAAGAAATAGCATGACAGTTCATAGGCTACCCATCACCAGTGGCGTCGAGTGACCCTGAGAGTAGCGTGGGCCTGATTTTTCCCCCATCGGTGAACGTACGTCAAGTATTAAACTTTTACATGCCAATAATACTGCACAACCCTAAATTTGCTTGTGGAGTGTGTCATTTACAATTTTACATGACGTTAATCGCTTCACTAGTGTGGGAGCGGTCCAATTTATATTGATAATTTTGTTATGAAATACGGCTGCTTTGAACGAGTCTCAGATTCAAGCTTAGTTATTGTGCAATAGCGACTAGGTAAATGCAAAGAAATAGTGTAGGGAAAAATGGGATAATCGATACAAAGCTGGGTGCAGACGCAGCAATTGAAAATCGCCTGCGGTTGAAATTAAAATCAAATTTCACTACAGATGCAAAAAAACTTGTGTGATGTAGAGAAGTCAGGGACAACACACGACACACCACGGCATGTTGTGTCATATATCAACATTTTCAGAAAAATGTGCAGAGAAATATTGTCGGTGGTTGCCATCTCTCAAATGACTTGAAGTTATTGAAATTTAAGATGGCGTCCAAAACGGCCACTTAAATTGTAAACCTTTGCAGTGTGATATTTTTCACCTGAGAAGTTCAATGGTAGTGTGCAGTAGTATGTATTTGAGCACCAGTGTCCATTTGTGCCATAGCAAGTCAGTACACTCGGTGAACGTTTTGCTAAATCAAGATGGCAGACAAAATGGCGTAACAATTTCTATACAGTCGCATTTAAAATTCTGTTCCTTCCGCTTTCTGAATTTTACCATCCAAGGTTGATATTTTTCATCATGGAAACCATTTACAGCATGATAATAGTTATATAAGAACATGATGCATAAAAAAGCAAATAGCTGACAAAATTCCTGCCAATCAAACTGAAGGCAACCACAGTTTAGCGTTCGGAAATCATATCCATTTAATTTTGGTGTCATCAAATAGATATTGAATGAATTGACACCAAGGTCATCTCATCACAGTCACAATATAAATTATTGTTTTGCAAATACGTCTTAGAACACAAGGAAACGGATGGACAAAATAGCCGCTTAATAAAAATTAACCTATTGAGTCTAACCTATTACCCTGTTGGGTCGGGTGAACTACAGGGTTGATCTACTTGGTCTAATAAGACACAGCTCAACTGCCGCTGAAGACAAAAATACCAACTTCGGAAAATTTGACTAAATCAATGATTATATTGTCGCATTTCGAGAAATAACATCAAGAAAGACGTACTACAAACATAATCCTGGAGCACAGTGGGCTGTTTGTAGACGACATGTTGTGAGAAATGGAGAGTTGGAAACTAACCCGAGTACAAATGTACTAGTCTTCCAGTCAAGGTTGTGCCTCGTATCCTGCCACGCCCACACTAGTCCCAACTCCAAATCTCCGACCCTAACCCTGCTTAGCCCTAACCATAGCCCAGCCCTAACCCTTACTTGCTAACGCTAACGGGGCCCTAATCCAAACTTGCTAACCCTAACGGGGCCCAATTACTTGAGAAACGCAACGCAGAAGGCTCTTAACACCAGAGTATGTAATAGGCAACAGTCTTTCCTGTACCAAATGACAACATCGGCAAAATTTCATTTAATTTTTTTGTATCGCGAGTAAATTTTAGTACAGGAAAGGGCCATCCCCCCCTCCCTAAGTCTGTAAAAAGGCTTAGAGGTGGGACATCATCAATGGAAATAAGTGTAGCTTCCTACCGTCAAATAAGATAGGCCTACTTATCAACTTTGTATGGTCAAACTAGGGTCAAACTTAATAAAAGATTCAACTTCCGGTCCCCGCTGCCTATTGCGCGACCAAAATGTGATGGACAGCAACTGAACGTGTTTATGGCTAAAAACTAGGGCCCGGTACTTGCAATGTGGAGACGTGCCAGGCCTAAGAAGTTACTGGACTGGGCTTGGGATCTTCGGTCCGAGCCAGTCATTTGCTTGGTCAGGCTTGGCTCACAGCCCAACACGGATAAGTCACCTATGTGCTGGGCGTGCGAACGTCCTTGGAAAAGCCATCTCGTCAGTTCCCTGTCAGTAGCGGAACCGTCACTAGCGGAACCGTCAGTAGCGGAATGGTCAGTAGCGGAACCGTCATTAGCGGAACAGTCCGTAGCGGAACCGTCAGTAGCGGGACCGTCGCTAGCGGGCGAGGAGCAGGACAGCGCGGGAGTGGAGGAGTAGGTCAGGCGTATGCCTTCGGCATGGGGAGGGGTGCGCACCTGGATCATGCGAATCCTGGATCATGCATTGCCGCTCATGTCTCCACTGCGCATTGATTAGGCATTTCCGGCTGCAGCTAGAAATGCTTCAAATGTTGCAGGGAAGGATGCTATGAATGACAATATCATGCACATAGTACATATGTCAACGCCAACGGAGCGCAGTTCCCACGTGCAATGTCAAACCGTTACGGTGCTCATGACCGTACAACAAATGCTTGTGAGAGCTCAACCTTGCAAGCGTAAAGCAGCAGCAACAAACATCAACGTCGACGTCCAACTCTCCCCTTTCTCTCCACCCCAGCCCCAAACCGCCACTCTGACCTCAACCATCCAGCAAAATAATAGACCTCAACGACGCATCCACAACATGTACACCAGCGAAAGCTAGTATAGATAAACAGATAGATATAGATAGAAAACTTATATATAGACGCAGGATTGTCTCAAGCCTTGCCACAGAAAACTTAAAATCTTTTCTGTTCTCTCAGCGATGACGTAGCCTACACTGGAAGGCTGACCAATGGATAGTCTGCAATCCATCTGTGACAAGGCCTTCCTTTACATCTATACTCACGTCTCTGTGTATAACAACGCATAGTAATGCCCTATATACAGAGTGAGTCAAAAAAAAGAATCCTCTTGCGATATCGCGATAACTCAGTCAAATTCAAATATTGATTTCGTATTTTTAGGGATAGGAGAGGAGATAATTTGCAACAAGACTGCCAAATTTCATGCGAAAACATTTTTTAGTTTAAAAGTTATGACTCTTTAAGAAAAAAGTTAAAAAAAATCAAGTTAACTAACGCTCTAAAGCTTGCTGAGCCTGGTTATTTTGTATGTAGCTGGCCTGCACCTGTTTCAGCTTGCAGAGCATGTAAGAATAACTACACAAAGTGTCGTCGGCTTCAAACCTTGTGCTCAAAACGTTTTCAGTCCCATTTTCCTCCTGCACAAGATTGATCATTTTAGACGTGCCCAACTTGCCGCGTTAACGAAACCATGCTTGCAGCGCTTGGGCCGCAGTGAGGTGCAGCAAATGAACATAGCCTACTAGGCCATCGGTATCTCAGGCACACGACGTCATCAATATGCATTCTAGCACGAGTACAAGGATTAGTGAACATGAAATTCAGGAAAAAAACATTTTTATGAGCTTAATTTTACTGCATATATAATTTTTTTTACTTAATTACGCTCGTTAAATAGATTTTTTTAACTTTTTGCGCAAACATTCATAACTTCTGAACTAAAATATATTTCCAAATGAAATTTGGTGGTCTTGTTGCAAATTATCTTAGCTACAATCCTTGCAAATATGAAAAAAATATTGATTTTTGACTGAGTTATCGCGATATCGCTAGGGGATTATGTTTTTGGACTCACTCTATATATTATATTCGCCGTGGCTCAAAGTCAAGGATCCAATGAATTTATTCAATAACTACGGAATGCAATAAGCGCTGTCAATGAACTTTTTACCACATTAACCTGGATCATAGCTTCATGTTGCCAAGTTTTCGTTTAATTTCATGCAGCGGTTAAAGAGATACGAGTAGTCAAAGTTGACCTACAAAAAACGCGTCAACCAAGCTGGGAAATTGCTTAATTGCCGTTTGCACCTCTTGTGCAAGCCAATAATTGTTCACGCTGCTGTTTATCTTTGTGATAAGTACAGAATGTTCAGATTTGTTAAACTATTTAGTTATTCCATGATTCAGGTGTTCGACGTTAATTTTTTCTGACGCGCTTTCGTAACATGCACCAACTTAGCACCATGCTGCAAATTTTTAGTAATTGATAGCGCGCCACTTAGACGTTTAGCGCTTTGTGTCATTCTTCGTTTATACCACGCTCTTTGATCGTTTCACGTTGAAGTTGGATCCAAATCTTGTTGAAACATGAAGTGCACATTCCTGGATTGCTAACCATTATTGAATTGGAATACAAAAAAGATCGTTACCACGAAATTGTTGATGCAAATAGCAATTAAGCGGTTTCCCAGCTTGGTTGATGCGTTTTTTTGTAGATCAACAGTTGTTACTCATTTCTTCTTAAGCGCTCGATGAAATTGAAAGAAAATTTACATAAACATGAAGCCACGATCCAAGTTAACGTGGTAATATGTTAATTGACAGCGCTTTTTGCGTTCCGTATTTATTGAAGAAATTCATTGGGTCCTTTACCTTTGAGCCACGGTGTATAAATAGTCCACGGACTCACATCAACGGCTCCAACCAATGAGAGGGCTACAGTCGACTCCAACCAAATTGAGGGCTTACAGGGATAGCAATCAGCCATAAGCAATCATCAAGTTTCCACGAGCGAAAATTATATAGTTAAGCCTAGATTATTACGCGCACGGGACGGCGTAGTAACACTATATAACTTTCAACTGCATTTAAAATTAGTATTTAACCAACATCATGTTCATTGCAATGACTGTTGGTTGTAGGCAGAAATAAAGGTGTTCTATAAAGCGCATAGCTGATTCACAATTTGAACTAAAATTTTAGTCATTACGAATTGTATTACGAACTGCACTGTACCGTACACAAACTGCATAACGAACTGTTTTCGAACTGTAATTATGCCTATAATCAATATGGCCCCACAGGCAGTGATTAAAGTTTCTCAACAGAGCAGTGGAAGCGATCACTATTTATATGTCATCTATATCCTGGAACGCTTCTTTTTCCTTTTAGTGCAAAAACTCGCGAGCTGCGCTGGATTTTCTTCGTCAATTCCTATACCAGCCATTAAGCTTTTCCTTCTGTTCTTGCCATTTTTTTGCAGTGTTTGAACACCATCAAGCCTTCTATATAACTAACGTCATTTAGCTTCCATGTATGATGTAGAAGCTCCACTCAAACTTACAATGTGAAAAATGTTTTTGTCGAAATGAGCTGTGGATCGCTCGCGTTTTAGCAGGGGGAGCGCTAGTGTTAACAGTTGGAACGCTACTCCACATTTGAGTTAGCAAGGGAGCGTCTCTCCCATGCGCTCCGCGTCACTGCCTACAGGCCTGTTACAAGATACATATAGGCACACTGCAGGGTGAATTTGTTGATTTTCATATTAAATAGAACTTTATTTCACCAAAATGGTAGGGCGAACATACACAATAGAATTAAGAATACAGACAACCAAAGCACAGCAAAACAGGCTATAGAAGATAGATGAAGCAATCAAAGCTATGACAATTTGACAATGTCATTTGAAACAGTTACTATCATGGTGGCTTGCTTTAAACAGAACAAATCAATACTAAATATTGTTTTGGAAGTGCCTTCACAAAGCCATCTTACATATGCAAAATTCCAGGCATGGGGCAATTTACATTTAACTATTAAATTTTGAAGATCAGCTTGTCCAAATTTGATATATGGAAGGTTTATGTGCAGATTTTTAGACATTGCTAAACCAGACAGAAAATTCAATCTTCCGATATCTATTGTGTAATCAGTTGAAAAAATACCACAATAAAATTGACATTGGCGAACAATAGTTTTTTTAAATGCTAAGAATATTTTACCGAAGTCAGCATATATGCAAACTCAAAGGAAATATGCGCACGTTTGCTTATTATCATTGATTCTATGGCAAATAGCAACATTGGTGAACAAACTGAATTAATTAGTGACAAAATAATAGCAGGAGAAGCCTTATTACCAATTTTTGGAAAAAATGCCATTCAAAGCGCTAAAGTTTTTTTGGTAGCTTGTTGCATATTAAATTTCAATTTTTTTGCCGAAACGATGAAAACTTCCAGGAAACGCAATTCGGATTTCTATTTCATACACTGGCCATTGATCACCGTGTTAGAAACAATAGTGTTGATGCTGTCTGCAAGAGTGTGATGCTGTCTGCAAGGTCCATCAGGTAGACGCATATCAGTGTTTGCAACCACCGCCTTTTGCTGCTGATATTACACTGCAGCGTTCTGAGCTCTTGGAGAGTAGGGAAGATGTCGCTCAATTTCATGCAGGTGTTGTGGGTATGCGCCTCAACTCCATCAGCAGCAGATTGGCTGCAAACACTGATACGTGTCTACGTGATAGACCTTGCAGACAGTGTAGATACAGAGATGCTTTACTCGGTTGGATCTATATGCACCAAGTTGTCAACACAGCAGCCAATGGCGAACTACAGCTTGACCAGTCTGAGGCTGACACTGTCCACTTTCCGTATACATAGTTCTACTGTCAACACGAGTCAGGCTACAATGTTCCTGTTGTGACTGATGCCGCTGAAACTCACATGTATATGCCAAAGTCGCAGCAGCTGTTGTCTTGAAAACAACTACCCGGAATGCTCGATATCAAGAGAAAGGAGACGGTCTTGTACCATAGTCTTGTCACTGCACCAGATGGTAGACTGCATTGTGCAGCTGCACTGCATGATAGGCTGTGATGCTAACTCAAACTTCTGTGGCAAGGGTAAAAAGTTAGTGTTTGAACAGGTGACGATGAGCACAGTGGCCCGACGGCTTCTCTAGTGACGCAGAGATTGCCTTGAGAAGGAGGTTTTAGAGGAGCTCCTCGAATTGACACGACATGTCATCTATGGCGACATGTCACCTATGTCATCCATATATCCCGGAAGAGAAGCACCGCGGCTGAGGCCCATGCAGCGAAGTGGAGGACGCTGAAGAACAAATCATTCATCCGCCTGCTTCCAGACGCACATAGCATAAGCCAACTCCGTGCAAGCTACTTGGTACAACTCGTGCGCCATCACCCCTCAAAGAACCACTCGGTCATGTGTGGAAGCTGGTGTGTGGTCGCTGTCGCCCTATGCACCACATGCCACCTGCTCTTCCAATGCATCCATCTGAACCAGGATCCTCTTAAGAGAGCGATGAAGATGAGAGCAAGGAAGGGAGCGAGGAGGGAGATGATGCACGAAGGAGGGTGGACTCATCGAAATCTGATGATCCAGACTGGTTTGAATCCTACTGATCATATCTATTGAAGTATACTGTGCTCATTTGTTCTTGCCTTCTTCTATTAAAACTTAATGTTGTCGCGGGACCGGATGGCGGTTATATTGGATGAAAATGATATCATAGCTTGAAAAGAATGCCAGATTCGGAATCCTAATCGTGGAATTAGTGAAAATTTTTGTAATTTTAGGATCTGTGGTTGAAAACATGATTTATCACAATGGCAAAGGCGGCCATCTTGAATTTATGGTGGAAAATGATGTCGTAACGTGAAATTAGTGTCACATTCGGAATCCTCGTGGTAGAATTGATTGAAAAACTGTAGCTGTACGTGATTCTAGAAACCTTGGTTGAAAAGATAATTTATCAAAATGAGGCCGGCGGCCATCTTGGATTTGGCCCTCTAGCGAAAAATGCCGGCATTTTTGGGAAGGACATGGAGGTTAAATCTCTTATAACAGGTCCGCAGAAGTCAAATCAATCGTCAAGCCTTACTAGACAGAGAATGGTCACGGAAGTGGGATCTTTGACCTAACTATAACATTGTTATAGAAGCAGCCTAATTTATCATGAATGGGTACCAGTCTATAGGTGTCTAGTGGCTTCATGATACTGACTGTGGTCTGCGTTATCTCATCTAGGTTGCTTTTGAGCCAATTACTTTTGTGTACTGCGATAGGAGACTGAGTTAACATAGGCCTAAATCTCATTTTTCGTTTGAAATAAATTCGATTGCGATCCGACAAATTGCTGTGATCTATATAATCCGGAGTCCACGGACGAATATGCAGTTTTGAGCAAGTCGTGAACCGTTCGTAAGCGAGTCGTACGGTCCATAAAAATAATTGGCTTTACGAATAGTGTAGACCAACTATACGATTAGCGCTTAAAACTCACTTAAAACACACTTAAAATCGCTTGCGAATAGCGCTCGCAAATATTGCTCAGTCTTATGTCAGTTTTATAAAACTGCCATGCGAGTAGCAACTTCGTTGCTCGGCGTATAGTCCTGGGGCTGGGTGGGGTCCTGTGTGCAATCATATGTCCCCTAATTTTGACTCTGGATACTTGTAGGGGACCCATATGAGATTGGAAAAAACTTGGGTAGACATTCCAGATGTGGGGCAGAAATGTGTAATTCAAGATGGCGTCCAAGATGGTCGCCGCACC
>JAQIWG010008908.1:0-11048 GCA_034695025.1 Chamaedrilus cognettii | reverse complement strand
CCGAGGCAAAACGATAAACATGATAATTGCTTCGTCAAAAGCAACTAAATTGCTAAATGGTAATCACTATCCTGACGACCTGCTCTATCCTACACCCACCCCTTAGGGGGGGATGCTGAGGGGGGGTGTTCCGATAATTTTCCAGGGAAAGTGTTGGTGATTTTGAAGGGGGGGTGTTTACCATCTCAGGGAGCGGGGGTATTGTATAAATCACTGTGTAGGGGGACAAGCATGTGGAGACTGACGACGCCCATTAGCGAGGACTGTCTGTACCTCAACGTGTGGGTGCCGCGGCCGGGCCCGCGCAAGGCTGCCGTCATGGTGTGGATCTACGGAGGGGGGTTCAGTCGGGGGGGGACCTCGCTCCTGCTCTACGACGGGAAGGTGCTGGCGGCCGAGGGAGGAGTTGTCGTCGTGTCGGTGGCGTATAGGGTGGGCGCGCTCGGGTTTCTGTACATGGGGGACACGTCCGCCCCGGGTAACGTGGGCCTGCTGGACCAGCTGATGGGACTGGAGTGGGTCCAGCGCAACATTCAGTAAGTCAGTCTTTAGGTGATAATTATCAGTAACTTTGTGCACTATGACGTTTATGGCTTAGTTCTGCTCACATTGCTATTTTGGAGGAGTCAAAGTAGGTCTATTTGTAAGTTCAATACAGGGCTATTGAAATATCGAAGGGAACTGAATTTGACGTTGATACAAGTCTTACACACGCTCAAATATCCGAGTGGATCCAATCGTTTTAAGATATTTGAATGCCCGGACAACCAGATCCTTTCATGATCGACGATTTTTGGCGCACTATTCTCTGCCTTAGTAGCGAGTCTAAGGGCGGTTGTGCATCAATATAGGCAGCTTGATGAATGACGAATGAGAGAGATCAAAGATGGATTCAGGCTCTTTGATACCGTGGTTGACCGGATGCGCTGCGCCCAAAAGGTAGTTATCTTTGCGGCTCTTAAGCAGCCTACGAAACTAGACATTTTCCAGCGAACATATGTATATAGCAACACACATATATTGAAGCTTTTGATGCTGGAACAGAACTTTGACTCTAGCTTCTTATGACATCGTGTGAATTTATTGCGGGCCTTAATTATTGGCCTTCTATACTAAAAAGTTCCGGTCCCGACCCAAACATTGGAGAATTTCTGAACTCTCAAATGATGCTTCAGCATTGTTGTCGTTGAAAAAAAGAAAATGCGAACCGAAACACAAATAATAACGCGCATGAATCTGCTACGTAGTTTTGTTGCTGCAGATATTTTGACGGAGACCCGGACAACGTGACTCTGTTCGGAGAGAGTGCGGGAGCAACGAGCGTCGGCCTTCATCTCCTCTCTCCTCTCAGCGCCAGCATGTAATTCCTCTCTCCTTTCAGCACCAACCTGTTGCCTGACTGTTCTTTCCTCTCATCTATGGGAACTTTACGTCCGAGTTTCATTGGTTCTTCCGGCCGTCTTCCTGGAAGAGTTCTTCCCGGCGGAAGATGGCCGAAATCCGTCCTTTTCGCGTCTTCAGCGACGCCGCCTGAATAAACAATGTAACTCGGGCTAGGGTTAGGGTCTCTTTCAATCATGTATATTTTGCATGCAATTTTGGATGCAACCGTGTTAAGGCGGACGGACGACCGTTGTCATGACAACGATTTCCTTAACTGGGTTTCATGCACGGCTTGCATACATGAAACCCTACATACATGAATGTTAAGGACACTGTACATAGTAAGTTTCTTAGCATGATTGCACGCAAAATTGCGTGCAATATTGCGTGCAAAATGTGCATGGTTGAAAGAGACTCTTAGAGAGAGAGCGGCCAGACAATGATCCCTCGCGCGCTTGCGTCAGGTTCCAGCGCGCCATCCTGCAGAGCGGCGCGGCCAACAAGCCGTGGGCCACGCTGCCGCCGGACGAGGCTCGGCGCCGCTCGCTCCACCTGGCAGGGGCGCTCGGCTGCCCGGCCTCCCTCTCCGTGCCCGAACTGGCCGGTCAGCATTCTTATGATAGGATTCGACGCCTCTGCATTTATTCACGATGCTTGACTGTGAAGAGCTATTTTCAGGCTATTTTACTCAACAAATATTACATCGTGACTCGCAATAATTTGCCTATATCCTTAATTACATGTATTTATTTGCCTATATCATGTTGGTTTGTTTCACTTTTTGTGTGAATAAAAATATATATGCGTGCACAGGTCATATCGCATACATGATGCAGCGGCGTAGCTTATTTCGGTTCCGTTTGGGAGACAGGGGCAGCTTACTTGGGGGGGGGGGGGGGATTGGGGGTTTCAGGTCCACTCAGTTTATCTAAGCCAGGTCCTTGTAAGTCTTAAATTGACAGTATAAGAGGAGGGCTTTTGGGGGTCAAGTTTTGGTTTTATTTTTAACTTCCTAAATAAAAATGCTGTCAAGTCCATTTAAATAGTAAAGGCGAAAATGGAATGGGCACTGTTGAAATGAGACCCGAATGCAATTCAACCACAAACTGTTCCCTGCGCATTTGGGTCTAAATTGGGGATGGCCTTTACGTATGTTTTGATCTTTGCATGTTTTCTTGTCTGTACAAATAAATGAACATTTTTGTCTGCATGAAAGAAAAGAATTTTTTCTAATGTAAGTCATTGAAAGAGAAGAAGCACAGTAGGCCTACGGGCCTGAGACCCAGAATAGAGTTGGCGGCAGTGAGGGAGGTGGTAAAAAGAAACCGACTGAGAGAGCTGGGGCATGTCTTCAGAAATGAAGTGGATGATTGGGTGTAAACATTTATGAATTATGACGTGGATGGCAAAAGACGCAGAGGGAAGACGTAAGACGCAGAGGGAAGACGTAAGACGTAAAAGTGAGACCGCGGAAGCGACGTGGAAAGACATGACAGAGAAGGATATATGAAAGCAAAAGGGATTAAGACTTGAGGATGCGACGGAGAGGATAAGGAGCAGGGTGTGAATCCATGACTGCAAATGGCCTGCTTCTGCGTAGAGGGAATACGGCCACAGACCGCGCGTGTGTGTGTTTCTGCATGACAGACTGCATGCGCAGCAAGACGCCGCAGCAGATCGTCGAGCACCAGTCCTCTGTCGTGAAGGGCGCCTTCCAGTTCCCCTTCCTGCCCGTCGTCGACGGCTCCTTCCTCCCGGACGCCCCCGACGCGCTCCTCCAGCGCGCCCAGTTCAAGCGCTGCCCCGTTCTCCTCGGCTCCAACCTCAACGAAGGCTCCTTCTTCGTCTTTCTCGCCATGCCGGATGCCATATCGCTGAACTCGGTGAATCTGTCGCGCGGTGACTTTGATCGCAGCGTCGACCGTCTGTTCCACTACTACCCGCGCTACCCGACGCAGGCCAGTGCCCTCGTTCTCGAGGCTATCAAGTACCAATACCGGCCGTGGTTCGCTGCCCCCTCGGCCCCCGTTGCCCCCGCTGCTCCCGCTGCTCCCGCGGCCTCTGCGGCCTCTGCGGCCTCCGCGGCCTCCGAGGAGGACGCGATGGAGACCGTGCTGGCGTTGGAGGCTGCGATGGGGGACTCGCAGTTCGTGTGCAAACTCAACGAGCTAGCGCTGGCGCACGCACGGGCAGGCCTCGACGTGTGGAGGTACGCGGCTTCTTGTTCACACGATCAAAAAATTGAATGTCATATTTTATCTTATACAGGGCTATTGCCGCGTGGTCTAGTATACAGCATATCCTACCTTGTATACAGTACAGCATAGCCTACAAGGTACATGCAGAGCGAGGCAACACAGCAGTGAGACGGTGCGATAAAAATTGAGGCGACGCGATAAAATTAAAAATTAAGAAGTAAATTTTAAATACTGTCGTATAATAATTAGCAATAAATAAGGGATGCTGTGTATCCACTGTTTTTCCCTATTTTGTTTTAGCGTAACGGCCCAGCTGCAAATATTGCAAAATTTATTGGCCTATTGCAAAATGTACAGGCCAGCTGCAGGTATTGCGAAATACTTGCTGCTGCCTACACGAAAAATTGATAAAGCGTCATTTTATTTGAAGAATTCACCGAAAGCAGTCGCATAGCCATAACGCGTGTCGTATTCGCGTGCAGCGTCGGAAACTCTTTAGAATGGAGTGTAAGCGTGTAGGCCTATCGAAGTGTAAATATGTAGGCCGTAAACGAGAAAACGGTCAAAAAACGTTTGGAGCTTAGTTTATCGATGGAGGCGCTACATAATAATTCGCCTGTAGACTTGACCGCACAAGCTTCGTTTGACATTCCTACGATTTTTGATGACCTCGTCGAGAATGTGAGAGCGGCCTCAATCATCAAGAAGCCAGCGAAGCAGTTTAGACGCGCTCCGCGAGAGCGGCCTATTCAAGCGCCGAAACAAGCTGCCCTGCGAGCGGCATGATTGAAAGCGAGATGCTTGCAAGCGTTCCTGCACCCGGCGTGGAAGATACTATACTTCAAGCGAACGTATAGCGAGTTCAAAGGCGAGGGTAGAATTCACATTCGCCAGTATTTAAGAGAAGGCTAATGGAAGTTTGTATCCCACCAAAAAGGGGATTGCAATGAGTCCAATGCGCCTTGCAAAATTTAGAGACTGTTGCAGTCGGCCAACGATGCAGTGATTGATTTGGCAGCAAAAAGAAATGTGAATCAAAAAAATCACATTGGCGGGGGATGGTTTTTGTGGTTATTGAAATTGGCAAGCCATTTATTACTGTGCGGAAGTTCTATTTTCCACCTGGAAAAATGGAATCGGTCCCAACGCGTTTTGGAATTTGGCTGAATATAAACGAGTGGGAGGAGATACAAATTCAAATTGAGAATCTGATTGTGTTGAAGCCCGAATTTGCGTATACGCAAAGATGCGAGCAACTTCATGGAAATGAAAACCAGATAAGCGTGTTTTCGTGCGCCGAATTCAGCTTGCTGCCAATGGACTATTTTGACAAGCTGTGGTCTGATTAGCCCTAGGGTCGATGATTGACAAGCGCAGAGGCTGGACTATTTGATTGACTGCGTGACACGCATTGAACAAAGTTGGAGAACTGTAGCCTATCATTTTGAGTTATTGTAGAATCGTGTCGCCTATTTGGAGTTACATTTTAGAAGAAGTATTATTTTGTGCATGTTTGGTGATGGATAATAAACACAGTATTGGCGATCAACGATCATTTTCTTTATCAGCTATGTAGAACTTTTAAATTATTAATATATTAAGATTGTATATATATAATATATTAAGATTGTTCACGAGCGCATCTAGCGACGCATTTAGAAACTGTAGCGAGTCAATATATCGAATTCTGCCGATGCTGAAAGCTAAAAACTTCTCTTTGTTATTTGCAACTACATCAATTCCCTGTGTCGTGAATTTCTCCTCCATATGCTTAATAATTAAATGGCCGTCGTACCTTCTCATGTTGTGGCAGACGACGTTGATGTAATATCCATCTTTCAGTTTCTTCTCTATATACTTTTCAATCTTTCGCGAATTTGCTTCAAAATCGCTCCTTGGCTCCGACTCGTATTCATACGACTGAGAGTTTTTCCAACTATGCTTTTTCTTGAATTTCTTTTGGGTTTTAACGGAAGGTTGCAATCATTGCATGTTGCTTCAATAAATTTTCCAGTCATGTGACAATGATGCCGAACCTTTCTACTGTTCTTTGAAAATGCCCCTTTACAAGTTCCGCAAACTGTCGCCGCGTCGAACTCTCTCTGCTCCTCTTCAGTGAGATGCGTATTGGTTCCTGAATGGTCAAAATTTCGTTGATTAAATCATGCTCCTTTTGGATATATTCGTAAAAGTGCTGTATCACGTTATCCCCGCTGTGACGTATGCCTTCTCCTGGTTTAAAAAATCAAATGCAGAAACTCGCAAACAGCAGAATCCACTGGGAACGTGCGTATCACCCCCCTGATCATCCTTCACAATAAAACTCTCATAGTCACAATAAATTGTGAAACTATTCTTATAACAATTCATGTATTGTTTAAAATACATAATGTTTTCTGAGATCTTCTGAGCATTATCTCTGTCGCCGCCCCTGTTTTCTTCAATTTCATCATCCAAAAAAATTTCTTCGCGTTTTCACTTCTTTGGATTGTCAGATTTATCCTGCACTGATGCCTGGCGAAGGCTTTTCTCAACCTGGGCCCTTTCCTCCTGTGACACTAAGTGAAGGTCCGTGTCAATGCCCAATAGGTCTTCAATGCCCTCGGGGGCTTCAAGCTCGTCCAAGTCGTCGAGTATCTTGTCGCTTTTCTCTTTGATTTTATTAGAGGGGAATCTAATTCTACAGGGCTTGTGTGTCATGCAGTCGAGTTCGTGATTTTCAAGCAGTTTGGCCTTGCTGAATCTGTGAAGGCAGTTTGGGCACACACAAATTTGATGGTTATGCTTGGTTTTTGAAGCAAACAGTCTCGACATGTTGTTTACTAGTGTGTAATGGGTCTTCAAAACAACTTTGGATCCTTCGTCCGAAGCAAAACCAAACTCATCGACGCGAATTGCATCCGATAGCAGAAGCAATATAACAACATGCTTGTGCTTAGACTGCTTAGATCTATACAACGTGACAATATCACCGTCAAAATCAAGATGCATCACGTGCACGGCGATATCCGGGTTCGGATCCTCAAATTTTGGAACTTGATCCACTGGCAAAGGAAATTTTAATCCGGTGGTTTTCAGCTCATTCAAATATTTCTTGTATTTCGCGGGTCGATATGAATGATCATCAGCTGGATGAAGTGCCGCAGCAAGGCTGTATAAAATGCACACATTGTCCTCGTTCTGTACGTTAACAATGGCTTGCTTTCCCAATAAAAAGCCCGGAGTGAGTAAATACGAGCTTCCTCCCCAATTGGATTGTAGCGAGCATATCTAATCAAACTGCCAAAAACTCTCTGTACAACAAAATCACTGCCTCTCTGTAAAAATTCCTGTATCTTTTCCAAAATGCAGGCTATTGCGCGATCAATCTGATCTTCAATCTCCTCGGGCCTCAATAAAATATGCTCGTCGCTGGTAAAAGCTGCCTTGACTTCTTCCACCTGGCCTTCAACAACCTGCTCATATACGACGGTAATGCCTAGCATCCATCGTAAACTCGTATGCAGCTGTTGCCCCTGGCGCAACGTGTCAGCCAGCTCGCCTCTAATTAATCGAAAATATGCAGTTGGGTCTATTGCGGTCTGCTCGGCCGGAAAACGACGGCAAACAAATGTGTTGTTCACGGACCTCACATACCCACGGGCTCTAGAAGCAACGCTATTCGCAAATTGACGTTTGCGTGTACATGCGAAGCAGATGTCTGAGGCCGTGTCGTACAAGCCAGCTCGTAGCCACCGCTTACAGAACTTGCATTTCTTGTCCCCTACAATGCAAAATAAAATATCTTAAGTAACGTGCAAAACTATACAATATTTACAAGCCCCTAATTTTGTAAAATTCTTGTGTATAATTGCATACCTCAAATTACAAATAGTAACATTTATCAAATGTAATATGTTTACATTAATAAAATACCTCGTTTAATTCGTCGATCCTGCAGTGTGGGAGCGGTCCCGGCTCCCTCTGTCGCTCCTCCTGGTAATCCACCCATCCCTTCCACTGCCGCTGTCCCAGCCGCGGTCGCTCTACCCGCAGTTCCTCCCGTCGCCGTTCCCCCCGCCGCTGTCGCCCCTCCTCCTCCCCCCGTCGTCGCCCCCTCCCCTCTTCCCACCCTTCCTCCCGCTCCTCCTCCTGCTGGTCCTGGCATACAATATTTACAATTTTAGTTTACAAATCATTTAGTATAATACATTATATGTTACCTTTAAAAATTCATATTTCATGTAGAATAAAATTTCAGCATACCGTCGGTTTTGCAGTGTTTCGGGGTTGAGGGAAGAGCAGGGGCTGCACGCTTAGTTCCGCCCGCCGCTGAAGGTTTTGCAGATGAAGGACTCGTCGTGATAGGTTGCGCTGCTGGGGTCTCGGTCATCAGCTCGACCCTGATAATCTCCTCTAGCATGTCAACCTCTTGGCTGAAGTCTACGCAACACATATTGCAATATTTCAGCAATATTTAATAAGCATTTGCAAATGTAACCAATATGCATTTGTTAAATTTGTAAGTAAACCTGCAAAAAGCATGTATAAATAAATTCTTTTATTTAAAACAACTTACTTAGTCTTGATGCTGAGGTTCGCAACTTGGCCGCTATTATTCTCTCCGCCTCGGCCACCTCCTCCGCCAGCACCCTGGCCTCTGCAGCCGTCCTCTCTGCAGCCGTCCTCTCTGCAGCCGTTCTCTCTGCAGCCTCCCTCTCTGCAGCCGTCCTCTCTGCAGCCGTCCTCTCTGCCGCCTCTCTCTCTGCAGCCGTCCTCTCTGCAGCCGTCCTCTCTGCAGCCGTCCTCTCTGCAGCCTCCCTCTCTGCAGCCGTCCTCTCTGCAGCCTCCCTCTCTGCAGCCGTCCTCTCCGCGGTCTCCCTCTCTGCAGCCTCCCTCTCTGCAGCCTCCCTTTCCGCAGCCGCTAGTGCGGTCGCCTTTGCCTCCCGCTTCGCAGCCACCTTAGCCACCCTCTTCGCGGCAACTTTGGCCGCCCTTTCCGAAGCTGCCTTTGCAGCCCTCTCCGCAGTGGCCCTCTTTGCGGCTGCTCTCTCCGAGACAGCCTTCTCGACAGCCTCCTCGGCTGCCGTTTTGCCTCTGCCTTTGCCCTTAGCATGTCGGTTCTTGACAACCGCTTCCAAGTAGGTTTAGCGGTTGCCGGTGCGATGTCAGCGATGGTGTCACCGTCGGTGTCACCACCGTGGATGCCCCGACCCTTTCCCACACCCCGCTTTTCCGTGAGAAGCGGAGCACTAATAGTGGTCGCGTCTCGGGCACAGCGCGCGTTTCGGACGCAGCGCTGGTCTCGGCTGCATCTGTAGCGTTAAAAGCGCTAAAAACGCACTGCTTGCACTTATGATTTTATAGCTCAGTCAGTATGTTATCAAGTCATAATTTTATAAAGCATACAATTTACAAAAGCTTTAAAGCTGTCTTTCCTACAAAGCAGTCTTTTCTAAAAAGCTGTCTTTTGTCAAAAGCGGTCTTTTTGTATATGCTAAAATCTTAAAATATCCTACCTGGTATTGTTGTATATGCAGATTTCTGACACTGTTGAAATGTCTTCCACAACTCTCTCCACAAATCGTCCTACGCACATTTAAATATTGTATACGATTGCTATGTTAACTGTAACGTAGTTAATTTTAGGACAGAATTATTTTACTTGCTTTCTAACGTTGTTATATCTCATTTAAAAATTGCTTACTTGGTTTGCATGTTGTATCGCGCTAGTCCATCGGTCCATCCGCGTCGAGCGTTCCGCTAGAAATGATCACCTCTAAAGGCAATCATGGATATTTTACTACGCAGTTGTGCTAACGCTTCATTTCTACTTAGCGGGCGCTATAGCTAAAACGGATGTTCCATGCTCGCGGTTCTAATTCGTCATGTCGGACATGCCCGGATGACACATGCTTGTGTGAGCTGCTGTCAGCCTCCTCTGACCCTCCTTGGCCACTAGCTAGCCGCGCTAGCCGTATGCGCTAGCCTCATGGTACAACCTAGCAGGCGCTTCGAAGGGTTCTAAAATTATTCAAATTGCAGGAGCTGTCGACACCGCAGCCCGCGCCGTCCGGTCCGCCGGTCCACCGGTCCGCCGCGGCGGGAAGGGAGGGGAGAGAGGGGAGGGAGGGGAGGGAGGGGAGGGAGGGAGGGGAGGGAGGAGCTTCCCTCAGTATAGCTAACATACCAATTGTTTTGCAAAAAAGGCACTCATGGCCATTTGACTGCGCAGTTGTGCTGACACTTCATTTCTACCTAGCGGACGCTACAGCTACGCGCCTCCGTCGGGAGGGGAGGGCAGGGGAGGGAGGGGAGGGGAGAGGAGGGAGGGGGTCAAGGGGGTTAATTTAAACTTCATAACAACCTAGGCAACTTTTCCACACCCACACCCACCCACACCCACACCACCCACACCCACTCACCCCCGCGGGGGTCAAGGGTTAGACCAATAGCACAATTAGTCACCCCACTTAACTGGCCATTCCGTGGCTTTATATACCTACTAATATTATTGTATATATTGAATTGACTATGCTACGTAAATTGTATTATATAAATTTTGTAAATAATCTGGTAATATTGTGTCACCAGATTTAACATCTGTGCAGAATATTCCTGTTATAAAAACAATTATTATTTACATTATGAAACTTTTTTTGGGTTTTTAAACTTTTTTTTATTTAATCCATACTCCGTTCCCAGGCGATAATCGAATGCAATATTCGATCACAGGCTCGTTATATTTTGTACTGATTCTGTGATTCAGATGTGAATCTGCGTAGTGATTCTGTCAGTACCAGAGTTCAGTTCTGCCCTTACAAAATGGGGCAGCGTTACGCTCGCTGCTTATAAAACAGGAGTAGTGCACTCCTATTCCTTCTAAAAATGGAGTATATGCCTATACATCTATATATATATATATATATATAGAGTAGGCCTGCCTACTGCACCATCGTCGATTTTTACTAGTAATGCTACTCCTACCCATTTCTAAATCCGAGTAGTTTCACCAAAAACGTCGTTTTTGGAGTATGCTTACTACTCCGACTAAACTTATCCGTGATCCGTTCCATGCCGTGCATGCAACAGCTTGCATAGTCTATTTATATTTGTTTTCACCGTCGCTGAATTAGCGTATGTTGTGGCGAATAAAAAGATTAATTTATATCGTACAGGTATACGTGATTTGCATGCATGTGTGACATAATACTTTGTAGAAGTGGCGGCGCGCTAATGGGGCTAGGCGGGGCATATGCTCTGCCTTAAAATTTTATGGGGGGCAGCGCCTCCTCTTGAAATTCGTTCTTGCCCCCCATTGATTATTGTATTTGCTCCTCTTCAAATTAAACTTCTACATTTAACATGACATGGTCGGTTGTAGCCATTTCCGTTGCTTATGCTTATTCAGAAATGGTGGCGTATTTGGCTTTACGTTGCTTAAGATGGTTAAGAATCGGACACAAAAGTCCGTCGTCCGTCAGCACC
>JAQIWG010008907.1:0-11049 GCA_034695025.1 Chamaedrilus cognettii | reverse complement strand
TTGTAGTCCGAATTAACCAATGAAAATCTATGAGAGAATTGTATCGAATAATCTGATTGGTTAATTCGGACTACGAAATAAAATCGCACTTCGAATCGAAGTCTAGCAACCGGCCTTTGGTCAAGGAGTTCTTAGGCCTAGATTTGACCTAATAATCATCATATAATTGTATTGAGCTTACAATGATATTTGATTATTAAACGTAATTTCAGAAAACCCCATTGATTGAAGCTGCGCTTTCAGATTTATAATTATAATTTAGGAAGATGCAGCTATCTAATTTGTTCGTCAACATTATGAATCGGCAGTCCTCAGTGCGCTTCATTATTGATGCTTCTAAAATTAATAGTATTTTAGAAAAGGCTGACTATATTGCCCGATAACAATAATCTTTAACTGGTTTTTCAGAGACATGTACTGGGAAGACCCGTCGAACGAGGATCCAGCGTATGTGCACGCCTATTCCATCATCTCGGAAGTTTCAAACATTTCCGGCAGGGAAGTGCTAAGCGAGCCTTTCGTTCGACATCGGCCGGCCATGCACCACCATCCAGCACTCTCCATCCCGGAGGAACTCCAGGATCGAATATGGAAAAATCGCAAAATCGTTCGTAAAGTCGTTATTCCAGATTGACCTGGTTGGATGGACGGGTTGTAGAACATATTCAGCACGATTGAATACGTGGATTCAAAGGAAGTGCGTGACTGGGTGATCATTATGTGATTGGAACGAACTGCAACAGCATCAACGGCTTAAAAAGGAAATCAAAGACTTGGGAGTCCTCAAAAGGAACAATAGAGGACCTTCAAATTATAGGCTTCAGCGAGTTTCTTTTCATTTCTATTGCAAAGCAAATTGACCACACAATGCTAGGATCAGAAGGAAATCTGTGTACAGAAATAAGTGAAAACTTTGAATCAATCTCGTTCAACTAAGTCACCTACTGCTCTTTTTCTCACTATTATTCTTGTGACACATGGTCCGATATGCTAGACAAGTCACAATCGGAGCATGTACTAACGCACACATGCAGTAATCTTCTAATTTGATTGTGCAACTATTAGAAAAAGTGCATATTGCTTAGTGAATGAACTAACGTAATGAGTTACAAAAATTCATACCGGTCACATATTGGCCTTGTTTTTCACTTGAGAGTTAATATGTACGTTGGGCAATTTAAATGATGGGGAGCAATAACGCCATTAACACAGTAAACCTACAAGTCATGCATATAGGCTACCCAGTAGCTCTACAGTAGCTTTATGTAATTATTCATCCACAGAGACACTACGAAGCAATCATTCTAAAATTACTCTAAATTACACTCGCAAATAATTGAAATTGACCGCATAAAAAGGCAGTTCAAACACCAATATGGCATAAATTTAATAATGCAGAGTGCAGAAAAATTACGAATGAAATCATTTTAAAAATATATACGAGCCATTGCTCTGCAAGCCAATATTGGCAAAATATTCAAATTTGCGGGCACGTGTACTAGAAACCTATCGTAGCCAAAAATTAAATATACATGAAGGCGAATCATTTTAAAAGATATTACAAACTTTCAAGTAATTATGCTACCTCAATCATAAAACTTAAAAAATTTACGACTCAATGCGTGATTGAAGGCCGACAAAATAATACTACCTTTTTTCAAACCAAAACCAAGCAGAAAAATTATCATTCTGAGCAAGACAAATAGAAGTGTAATTGTCGCTAACTGATGACAGTTTCTGTCGACTTTAACTCAGTTCATCTCAAAAGTTGTTTCTTCCTAAGAAAGTTTTCTTCCCGCGTAGAACTTGCCTCACTTGCTTCATTTTTACAAATCGCTTGCAAGAAACTTAAACTGTTACGAAGCCATCGCAGCGTCGATGGCCTCGCAGCGTCGAAGTCCAACCATAGCCTAACCGTGTTAGCGTCCCAAAAAAATATTTCCAGGGTGTGGGTCAAATTTCAACCTCCGTCTAAGTCCAACCTCACCCTAATTAAGACAGCAGCTCAATAGCTTTTTCGGGGCTACGGGTCAAATCCCATCCGCCCCATTTTTCACACATCCGACACCTCTGAGCCCCCGTTCGCCACCCCGCGTATCTCCACCCTGTTCTGATTAAACGCTACAGACCCTCCGCGGTGATCCCCCCTTCCTGCCCTCTCCCCCGCCTGCTGCTGCCCCCCTGTTCCGCCCTCCCCGTCCAAACCGCTGTTGAAGTACACATACCTCCCAGCCTTCGCCTCAGAGCCATCCTGCTCGAGCAGCGGCACGGGACTGTTTGGCTCTAAGAACAGCTCAGTTTGGTTGGCGCCCAAGGACAAGCCGGTCTCCTGGTGGCGCCTGAAGTTGGAGACCTTCAAGGCAAAGAAGACGAGGATGAGCACCATGAGGATGAGCATCCCGATCATGGCGACGACGGTGGTGATCCAGCGGATGTTGGGGTTGCCCGGGGTACGAGGCGCGATGCAGTCCGCAGGGGCGGATAAGAGCGCAAGGGCTAGAAGGGCGGCGGTGATGGCGCGGAGATGCATTTTCACAGCGATTTGTTTTGTTTCCGTTTTCTTTTTCACGGTTTTTTCTTTGTTTGGTCTTCCTTCGGTTTTCAAGTGCTGCGTGCAAGATAATAATTCAAGACTTCGCCCGCGAGCAAGCGTCGTTAGCTGGGTCTAGTATAACGGGTATAACGAAGCGGTTTGATTTGATATGAATTCAGGTCGATATGATGCGATCAACAGCCGACTGAAAGAAATTGTCATTGAGTCAAACAACAATCCGATAGTTGCTGAAGGATTTGGCTATCTTCAAAGGAACGACGTGTCAAGTCACTTAAATCAAACAATACAAATGACAGTTACATGATAGGGGTAAGACTGCAAGCAGTACGCACAGATTGCGCCACAAATTGCTTTCAATTCATATTTTATCCCGTTGCTCAACGAAGAGTTACTTGAATATAGGCCTACAATACATCAATGATTATCTCAGTAACCAATTGCCTAATTTCAGCTCACTATTGAACCACTCGAAAATTATGCTGCAACAGCATCAAACGATCTTACAGGTAAATACTAAACGTTAGATTCTACCAAGTCGCCTCTTGTCCACGATATGGCAAACGTTTAGACAGCGCTTGGCTGATTCAATCTGTTGTCGTGCGCTACCTGATCCGGATATAACCGGCTTGATTGTGTATGTGTATGTTTCGTGAGTCTATCGTGACACAGGCCTCCATCAGCAGTCAATCGTGACGAATTTACGCAGTTGCCTACTTCTATTCACAGTAACCCCACACTTGTAATTATTTTTCTCAAAAGTCACCACGTTAGCGACGGCAGAGCAGTTATCGCTCTCGATAAGTTGAAATGAGGCTACATATATTCTGAACGAACAAGCAACAAGTATAGGATAAATGCCTGCAAGACCGGGAACAAGGAATTGCAAATTTAGTAAGCCACGCATAGAGTTGTGACTCAATAAATTCAAAACTTAAACATCGTAATAATGTAGCTGGTATTACCCGCTGATTGGACCAATGCCTAGGGTCACCACTGTAACTACCATGCGGCGTGTCCACTCTGAGCATGTCATACTTGAACAGAAAAACGATATAATAAATAAATCGTGCGAGTGGTTCAAATAAATGCTACAGTACCCCTGCATGACTATGTGTCGGCCCACTTGGTGAGGTCGATGGAGGGCAGCAGGGCGCAGTCCTGCCTAGAGTTGTAGTCGCTCTGCCACAACCTCAACATCCAGTCCAGACTCAGCCCCTCACGCTGGGCTCTATACTCGTTCAATCTACGTGTACACGCAACACATGTAGCTCTGTCAAGGAGTTGTCGCTTTGAAGTTAACTTATAACCAGTAGTTGGATATTTTAATTAAAATGCATTAGCAAGATGGCGCTATTTTGAAGCGTTTTTTGTCATTTTGCGTCACTATAATGCAGCAAAACCAATGAGGTATTAAGCACTGTTCATTTCTATACAAGTTTTGAAGTTTGTGGCTTCTTCAAAAATATGAATTTTGCGCCTCATAGCTGCTGGAAATTAGTAGAAAAGGAAGGTAAAAGCTTAGCAAAGCATGCACTCAGAACAGAACATGCTCTCAGAACAGAACAGTTCAAAACAGAACCGTTCAGAACAGAACCGAACAGTTCAGAACAGAACCGTTCAGAACAGAACCGAACAGTTCAGAACAGAATAGTTCTGAACAGAACAGAAGCAACAGAACAGTTCATTGCAAAATAGATGTCCTATACAATAGTAATTATTGAACTCTTTGAAATATCTAGCAACTCACTGGGCCTATGCCTAGTCTGAAGAAAAGCAAGGCACATCCACTTGCATTATGTGGAGATAGATTTAAAATACAGCTGCTGCAAAAAATGCTGGATTAAGTTAAAAAACTTTAGTTGAAAAGCAGCCTCGGAAAAGCAGCCTCATAACTTGCAAACATAATAGCAAACCATGTATGCATTAAGCTCACTCGAGATGTGGGTAGGATTCTCTAAAGGGCAACTCCATGACGTTTGGCTGAATGCGAGAAATGCTGTCCGCGTTTTCACAAATCACTTTTGCCAGCGTGGTCCTTCGAATCTCTGTCAGCTGATCTGACAGGCACAATGCACATTTCACACTCAGTGGGCTCAAAATGTCACATTCTGTGGTTTAACATGTTAGGCATTAGTTCTTACGTGCTTGCAAATATAAATTTAGTTAAATGGTAATAACGTTAGTCATAATATGCCCTTAAATACGCAGTGTTTCAGGGCCCATGGCGTATCGAAAAGATGCCATAGAAGTCAAAAATAATTTTCAGTAGCTATATAGGACTAAAACGCATTAGCACTTTGCTGCAGCTGTTCAATCAGCAACTGATTGAAACATGAAAAAAGTCAGTGACGTCACGAGCAATCAGATTAATGACGTCACACGCAATCAGGTCAATGACGTCAAGTTCAACGAGCCCACACCTGCGGTCAAGGAGAAGGCGTCCGTCCTGTTGCCCTCGTACCAGTACCGGTCGCCCCTGCGCAGCTGCTCAAACTGCCGCCCCAGGAGGCAGGCGAAGGTCGGCCCGACCAGACCCCCCTCCACTGACCGCTCGGCGATACCGGCCGGGAAAAGATCAATGTCGTCAACGTGCCTGGCAACCACGCAGGGGCGGATTAGGATAAATTTTGCAATTCTGTCAAATTTCACATAGTAATTTCACTAAGGACAAAACCAAACAAAAAGATATTTTAATCAGCGCATAATGCATGCATCAGATTGACTGTCATTTGATTGGAACACGATTATCATCTTATTGGCAGATAATAGCGGATGTCAAAAATGAAAATTAGACGCCGAATATCACAACACTGAATGAAGGTCACAGAGAACCCCTCAGACAAAGCGAAAAAAACGGATGATGTTGACAACGTTGAGAGAAACAAAAGGCATTAACAATTGATAAAGACTCAAATAGAGGATTATCGTGATGATGGCGTAACAAATATTTACTAAACCGGGGGGAAGTGTTAGGTAGGAAATCGACTGCTACTAAGAGATATCAAGTTATTCTAAATACCATCCAACTGATTGAGCTGTATGTTATGAGGAACAGACCTGTAGATGGACTTGAACTTGTCCCTCACGCTAACCTCAACGATGTCCGTCAATCCTTCGAAGCTCTCTGCTGGCGTCAAACCGCAAAACTGGCGCCATCTGTTGTATCCTGTCACAGAAACAAAGTCTTCCATGCCAATGCCTGATAAGTAGGAACGCCAAATCTTTCTAAGCTCCTAATCAACAGGTTTGAATATAATAGAGGTCTTGCCTAGAATAGTTTGACGTCATAAAAAACCACAAAGTAACACAATGCAAAACTAACGGTCCGTTCGCCTTTTTCGGTGAACAATGAATGATTGCCAAAAACTCCTGCTTGTCGGTGCGTAAAATGCTACCTGGCAGGCCGTGGTCGCGGCCCCGCTGTACGTTCAACGACACGAGGTCTGTCCCTAGTCCGAGGGGCGGCGCCTCCGCAAACAGGTGCGCAGTGACCTGCTTGGTGACGAAGCGGTCGTAGCGCTGCGCGGGCTGCTGCAGCAGGCCTCGCAGCAGCGCGTCCATGCTGCTGCTGCTGCGAGGAGACGTGCTGTAGATGTTCTTGGGCCGGTTGAAGATCTGACAGTAGACACAAAGATCATGAGACGTAAATCAACAAAAACTCGCCTAGATATAGCAAGTTCTCTCCGAATTCATATCAAATCATCCACGAGAGATATTTAACTTGATCTTATTTGATGCAATAAGAATTAAATAGCGTGTATTCCTATACGCAATGACACTAACTGGACTCACCACTATGGCCAAATCGCACCTGCACATCATTTGAGAGATATTCTTCAGCTTGAGCATTTCAACACCATCAACCTAAGCCTAAAAAGCCGACAACGTTAAAATTTGTAGAGGTATAATGACAGAAGCCAGTGTTTGCTTAGCCTCACTGCTCAATCGGACTGCAACGAGTAGACTTACTTCACTGAGTGGCTGAGTGTGATAGGAGGAAGCGTTGTAGCGCGCGTCTGAGCGCCTGACGACAGACGGCAGCAGCGTGTGACCGAACCGCAGCGCCGCACTGGCGAATGAGTTCTTTATACTCGCGTCCTCTGACGAATTGTACCCTTTAAACCAAATTTTTTCAAGTTCATTGAATCTAGTGTTCTAACGAATTGATATATTGGCTTGCATACTATACTCTACTGACATTTTTGGCCTTAGTGGTATTTATTTATTTGTTTATTTTGCATATGCTGTTGTTTTTTTGTTGTTGCTACCGAGTTTGTGAATAAAGAATATAGATTATTTACCTTCATAATGTCCCTGAGAGAGGAGCTCGAGCCCGTACTTCCTCATCGCGCGAGGACCCAGCACGACGGGCAGAAACTCGTTGTACGTCACATGCTGCACCATGGCGCCGACCACGCGCCGGGTCTGCTGGTATAGCTCCTCCCCTGACCAGCGGTGATTGACAGCCTGAAGACCCGCCTCCAGACGGTTGTGTTCTCGCAGCCAGAGTGTGTGCATGGCTGTGAGGATGCTCTGCTCGTTGACGCGCTCGTCACCTGTGTAATGTAATGTAATGTAATGAAATGTAATGTGATATAACGTAGCGTAATGTCATTTAATAATCGCTGATAAAAGTAATTTAATCCCTAGTTAGATAGTTTAGTTAAAATGCATTTTGTGACTCTGCGACTTCGCTACTTTGCGACTTTGCGACTTTGTAACCCCTAGTCGAATATTATAGTCAAAATGCACTAGCAAGATGGCGCTATTTTGAAGCCTTTTTCATCATTTTTCTTCACTATAATGTAGCAAATCCAATGAGCAATTAAACTCTTCCCAAGAAATATATTTTGCCCCAAATTTTTTTTTTTTTTCTTTATGCAATTAATTTTATGCTTATATATTAACTACATAAGATAAGATAAAGACCAACATATATATTAAATCAGTAAATTACAAGTGATAAAAATAAATCCATGACGTTTCATCAATTTCTTGGTTACATTCACGTTCAATCACGCTATATTGGTTTTGTTCAAGCTGACCTGCCAGAAAGCACTGTTGTTGAGCGTTGAAGTCTCTGCAGTGCTTGAAGTCAGGTCGTTGCGGCAACAGATACTTGAGACTGGCGTTATGGGGGTGATGTCCGTACTTCAGCCGTCCACGACCTTATGCAGCAACATACAGCTGAACGATCTTGTTATAAAATAGATCGTAGTACGTGAATGTAGACATAGTACGTGAGTGTAAACATAGTACGTGAAAAAGAACGTAGTACTTAAAGTTGGAGCTGGAGTCATAGAGATATTAGACCGTGATGTAGATGGAATTTTTCCTCAGGGTCTGTATAGCGACCATAATATGGTATCCCAGCAATTTTTAACAGAATTGGGTTGGAATGAGCGCGCACGCATGTGAATCGCTCAAGGAAGCTGAGAGCATAGTTTTCTTTAAGCTAGGGAACCGCATTAGATCTTCTGCATCACTGCAGTGGAATCAAACCTGTGACGTTAAGTTCTCTCAAGTTGTCTGCTTCTTCTTTTGTCGACCCGTATATCATCGAAGCGTCGATGTAGGATGTGATCTGGTTGAGCTGCTCTCGAGGACCTAACACAAAAAACAAACTATGAACTATATAGTAGTACTCTAGTAGTCAGCTTAACGACTACTAAGGCAAATTTTAACAATTATTTTTCTGTCTTTTTGGCAAAAAATAGCCATAATGTGCTGTTGTGCCGTTAAGCAAGAAACCAACATTCTGGTGACATCTTCATGGATTAAAATACAGAAATTACACAAATATCCACCCACTAAGAATCACTGCCAAATATCCAGAGGACTGTCAGAGAGCCTGACCCACGGAGCAGCCGAGGTTCGGCACGGGCTGGGAGCGCACAAACTCCAGACAGGACCTTCCTTTGAAGTCTGGATCGTCGGCAGGAATGAGGATAGGCTCACACTCCGGACGTCCGCTGTCGCAGCCGTCCTCTCCACACTCAATGTCAACCGTGGGTCCGAAACCTTCAGGAGAAACGACATCAATCCAGGCGATATATTGCATGAAAAAATCGTAGTGAAAGAAGGTTTGGGCTAGGTTAGTTGTTGAGTGGTTTAGTAGGCTAGGTTAGTTGTTGATTGGTTTAGTAGGCTAGGTTAGTTGTTAATTCGCTTATTTGACTATGCCATTGTGTCTTTCAAGGGATATTAAAAAGTTCCAACACTCAAGTGCCGTTGTTAAATTGCTGACAAACATCAGTATTTAACATTAATTTTCAAAACACAGATTGATATTTCTCTTGCTATATAGCAAGAAAAATACAGAAATCAAAGAAACGCTTATAACCTGGTAGACAAGCGATAGCAATAGAAGATTTATTATCTCTGGTAGAACTGCTGACCTGAAAGCTTTATCAATCGCATGAATATTATAAACGGGCAAAAATAGCTAACAAGCTCTACGCAAGACACAAATAAAACATCAACACAAAAATTAAACCAACAACAAACCTGTCACAATGACTTTTTTACAGACAAAAGAAAGCTATGCTGTACAGAAAGGTCCATGACTCTCACATATTGCAAACCTCATAAAGGATGTAGACCAAAGCTGCGTGATGAATTTATGTCATGCGCAATGACCCACAAGATCACAAACAATAAAGAAGCTGTTAGTGAGAGTGATTACCAGAGGGGTCTGTGCCGAGCTTGCTCATGGCGGTCAGCGAGAGGTCGTGGTCGAGGAATTGCCCCCAGAGCATCAGCAGCAGGCTGTGTGCACGGTGGGGCAGGTCCCTGTCCTCCGCCAGCGTAGCGCTGACGAGCCGAGCAGACGGGAGCAACCCGCCATCTCTCGCTGCACGCAGCTTCGCCACCCCTGATGCCGCACTTAGACGATGATTTTGAAATGCACGCTTTTGCTAATTCTGTCATTTCAATTGCCAGGATTTAAAAAAAGCAACGCTGTTCAGGAGATGCCTTTGAAATGCAAGATTTTGGTCGACAAAAATCGAACCCGTTGCGAATTCCATTTCATTGTTAGTATTCCAAAAACATAGTCTGACTGCTCAAAAGCGAGATCGAAACTCGCTTTCCAAAGCGAGTAGAAACTTGTTCGATTTCTGCCTGGACAACCATGCATTTTGAAATACTCACATTTAAATACAAGCTTTTAAGAGTTTCTTTTCAAAAAGTATCGTCTAACTTGTGTGTTCAATACACCCACATTCGTCACCACACCAACTCCCACACCCACACATCCTACGTAGTGTGTTGTGTGTCATGTGTGGTGCTTGTCATTGGACACGCGACTGTCGCCTACTTTGGAAACCTTCAAACTAAAATTCTGAACTGTTTTCGCAGTCATATCCCAGATGCATGCTGCTACCTAGTGAATTAGCCCGTTCATAACACTGCCCTATTTACTTTGGATTGCAAAGGGCCCTAGACTTGTCCCTGGACTTGTAATGGCGCTAGCGGAAATCGGCTTGGATAGGCCTATCTATCAGCGTGTTCAAAGCGGAATATCAGAAACATGGCCGGGAATCGGACTTTGAACACACATATAATGTACCTGCACCACAAGTTCAATATACCATCAGCGTAGTCAGGCTGCAAGTATCGTGCTAGCGGCGTGAAGCTCCGCCCCCACAGCGGATGCTCAACATTATTGCACGACCCGTCGAACGTGCGGTAGCGCCCGCCTCCCGCCCCCTCCCCCCCCTGCCCCGCGGGGGCACTGCAGTCGTAGCGGGACCAGGGGCAGACGGCACCCCCCTCCCTTGGGGGAGGGATGGGGTCATCGGCCCTTAGGGAGGCGGAGTGGTCTGGGGGGAGGGCTGGTGCTGATCTGAAAGTGAAGCGTTGAGAGGGGGTGGAAGTGAGGGGGTCAGATGCGGTTTGGTTGCCGAGTCTGGAATGTAATAATTTCTGTTGAATTCAGTAATTTAGAGCACAACAAAAATGTAGGTTATTGTAAGCTTAATCGTTAATTAATACAACCATCAATTATATATATATATAAATATTGTAATTTAATTTAAAGTATGTCACGTTTTAAAGTTAACCTATTTTACCTTAAGCCAGAAAATTTCACGAATAAATTAAACCTACATGTACAGACTGGCTCAAGTAATATGTCTAAGTTGTCAATCAAACTTTTGGCTTAACAACGTGGTAATTTTTATTCTTATATTCTAGTATCAATGAAATTTGCAACACTACATGTAGCCTCATCCAATAATTTAAAACGTTGTGTAAAACTGTTGTTGAAACCACAGCATTTTTCGTCTATGAACCAACAAAAAGTCTGACACGTTGGCTAGTTGCCTCGTGATGTCCTCAAGTATGAAGGCTGACAGGCCGAGCTGACGCGCTAACGGCCTGGCGCTCAACAGTCGCTGCACAAACTTGAAAGGGCGGTCGCGTTCTGAAAAATACATTGGTTACCCCTCCAGTTGGAGGGAAAACCCTCCCAAGTACGAATGGACACTTCCCCC
>JAQIWG010008906.1:0-11049 GCA_034695025.1 Chamaedrilus cognettii | reverse complement strand
GGGGGGGGGTGGGCGGGGGGGGAATTTCAACGCAGAAATCAACCCCCAGTCAACAGCTCTGACAGAGGGTATAGAATTGTTCTGTAGCTGCTGTGATTCACAACATACGTGTACTTGTGTAGCCCGTGTTTCGAATCACCAGGAGGGATCAATTTGGCAAAACGTGGGTATAGCTAGCTATTTGGCCATGGTGCTGGTGCTATGGCGGAACATCTACTGCCATTTGTGTGTACACGCTTCCGCATACTACGGGCGCCGCCTGTGCCGCAACCCAATAGCAAAATGCTATAAAAGTAATAACGTACATCATTTATGGCTACATTTGGCGTGTCCGGCGTCCAAAAACAAATGTGACACAATCAATGAGACCAATAATTCCACGTGGCCTCACAGGCAACTACCAAAACTCAATAGTGATCATGGAGGTTAAGGCATTGATGCAAATCTCCCTGGATAAGGCAAAGCTCAGGCTTTATCAGTTTAAACATTAATAAAGCCAGACATTTTACATGGTGTATATGATGGATATTTCTTGCCCTGCCAGTTTCAAAATTGATTTACACCATGGGTGCATCAACGGCAAGGCTTGTGGGAATAAATCATAGCCAATTGTAGTCATTACGTTTAATCTCTACTTGTGTGGACCCCAAGACCTCGTGTCCGTCGAAAAATAGGAAGAGATGCAATATTGTATAGATGCAATAGCCAAATGACATACCTTTCACTGTTGGCTTTCTGAGTTCTCTGGTTTTCCTAGCTGCAGGTCGTGGCGTAGAGGGCTGCCCGTGAACCTGTGGAACGTGAGAGAAGGTCTCGCTGTGTGGAACATGAGAGAAAGCCTCGCTGTGTGGAACATGAGAGAAAATCTCACTGTGTGGAACATGAGAGAAAGTCTCGCCATGTGAAATTTGAGGGGATGTCTGGCTGAAACGTGATTTTTTAGGAGGATCTGTGTCGCCTTTCTGACTTTGATTTGTTGATTGTCTTTTACTCATCCTCAAAGCTGTCGCTGTTGTTTTTAAATGTGTGGTGAACTTATTAAGCTACCACAAAAAATTTTGATGGAAATTCTCAAGTTCAGCACACGTCTATGGTTACTAAATCATGCCATTGGGGACACACACACTATTCCTTTGGACGTGAGACGTACATGTAGCCTATGTAAACTTAGACCTGTTTAGCAGTCAGGCTGCATTACAGCCTACAGCCAGAATACAAAGCGAACTACAGGCATATTCGCAGTGTCCTCAGCTCACCGTCAAGTGATCCCAGCACGCGCAGGCACAATAATCATTTTATCGCCGATCTGCACTCTGACCATCTTCAAGTGTGGCAATGTTCGTTGGCTTCTATTATTATATTGCATGAACTTTGATAACCATAGGCCGCTCAGCGCTGGAGCAATAAGCCGCGTCTTGGTGCGTACGATATTTTCGAGGATCCCTTAAGGCCGGAAATTTGAAATATTTGTTACAATTTCACATTTTTTGGAATGACTATACCGTAGATTTGTTGGGGTTCAGGCCTTAGGGGAGTTAAGGAGGTGTGCAAGGGGGTGCAAAGTGACCTGAATAGACCTAGCATGTAGAGTAGCCTGTGTATCCTACATTTGCATGCCTCGCATGCAGACACACTGAGGCACAGCGGATGTTCTCCGCTCACAGTCAAGTAAACACTGCTGTTGGCACACACCCACTGGGTCACTTGCAGGCTTGTTGCAGGCCCACTGTAGACTGCAATCAATTCAAGTGTTAGAGCACAGGCGGTGTTAGCATGAATAATATCTAAGAGAGGTTTCGATTTAGGCCATTGCCTGCTCTTCGCTTTCAAGAGACATTTCACGACCACGGGATGGATCCTTAAACAACTGAACACTTGGTGCCTTATATATCAGCTCACGAACAAATGGGTCAAATGAAATGTTCTCCAAGCTGTAGGGCGGTTTATTGGTTAACCTTCAGGGATTCGCATCCCTCAAAAATTGTCAAAATGGGGGGAGTGGGGGTTGAAATATTTTGAAGAAAAATGCACAGTTAAAATTGCTTACCCCCGGGCACTAAACGAGCAAACAAGGAGAATCTCTCTCATTTCACTCCGCTGAAGATAGGACTTCGGATCCTTAAAAAGTCAAGATACACTGTATATCTGCAAGCTATTTCCTTAAGAACGCGCAAATTCGGGGATCAAACATCACCTGCTCAAATGATCAGAAGCTAGGATATTCAATGTCGAACCCGCTGAGAGTGTAATGTCATTCTCGAGCTGAGGAGTCGATTCGTTGAGCTAGAAAGATTCAAATCCCCTCCGCCCTCCTGCCCCGGCCCAAACAAATAAAATACAAGCATGAATGAATAAAAGGGGTGTCGCACCGCAGTTTACGATGCATTTTGGGGTCCATTGCGACACAAAAGATCAACGTGCATCGCATTAATTGCGATCATCATATTGCTGCGTTCAACGGATTCAATGTTTTTTTTAATGTTATTAAACTTCACAACAGTATCCAGAGCTTCCGCTAGGCGGTGCCTGCCTCATGATTTTTACAAAAACCACAAAATTTCAAAACTTACGACATCGGAGGGCCTGTTCCGCATCCTCGTTCATCGGATGTTCTGCACATTAAAAAGAGAAATTGATAGGCTATTTGCTAGCATAACGGCGACAACAATTAACTTAAGTTACATATCAGCACATAGGCTATATTAGCATAATCATGCAATTCTCAACTCAGTAGGCCTACTCTCGTTTTTTAACGAATTGATTCTTTACACCATAGTTATTTCAAAAATGTGAAATAGATCTTTTGATATATGACTATAATCAAAATGACCTATTTAAATTATGACCCGACCCGGAAAAATCACCGAAAATGTCACCTGACCCGATCGGACCAGCGGGTCGATCACTCCTACAACGCATTTGAACTTTGTCGCTGCAATAGGTTCGACGTACTTCCCCTCCGGCCGTGACTTGTAAACACGGTGGATCCCCGATTGATTCGAAAATATTCCCCTATTTCATGTCTCATTGCACCGCCCTCCCGACGAAGACAGCTATTATACGCTTCAAGTCAGACTTTAAAGTCCTTAGTCTGGCTAGGGCACCGGCATTGGCCTAAGCCGGATGATGAGGTTCAAGAGTATGCAAGTGTTAACATGCAGTAGCGAGGTCTGCATGACCAGAATACAAGCGCAGGTTGGGGCAGCGGAGCAGGGAGCAGCTATAAACAGTCTCGTCCATCCTGGCCTAAATCTCTAGTCCGTGCAATGGCCTAAAGCCGCCATTCCAGATGCGGTATCCTACTTTTGCGACCAGGATCTTTCACGTCGACTACTGGCTGCCATAGGTGATTAATCGGCCAAAACTACGGCCAAAAATCAAAGTTGTTAAAAGTGGGTTTAAAGTCAACAAAACCACCTCAAAAGTTTTCCTAGTCTAGTAAAATCCCTAATAAAACGTTTAGGCAGGTTAGAAAGATTAGATTTAAGATAAATTAGGAGGATTTTCAAGACAAATTTAATAGTAAATAGAGAGAATTAAGAATCGTCCGTTTCCGTTTAGTCTGCTTCACTTTATTTCCTTAAACCATTCATTAGCCTAAACCATAAAACCAAAATGATCGCATTGTGAAAGCGCGTTGCGTTGATTTTACGCGGCGTATATCAGTTAGGCTTGCGGGCTTCAGACAGGCGAGCAATATTCAAGTATCGGAATTACATATGTTTTAAAACCCATAATTTATATCCTAGACTTTTTGGAAAAAAACTTTTCTTTAGCAGCAAAAGCTTGGCGTCTGCAATTGTGATAGAAATGTGCTTTGTTTAGTGTAATCGTGATGTAAAATTTACAATTATAGGTACAAAACATCCGAGACTCTCGGAAGGACTACGCCCCTTAAGTTATACGCCTCCAAATTTGGGTTGATGGCTTTGTGTTACCAGGTGCTACGCGCAGCATAATCGTATGCAGCATTTTTTCTATATATACGTACCAATATTTGCAATGCAAATTACGTGCCAAAGCGACGTTGTACGGCTTCAGAAACCGCGCGGCCATGCTACCGTCCGCGGACAAAAATGCACTCACTCTATTACCTCGAGTGATGTAATTCAAACCATAGTCACTAATGTCTTCTAACGGAATGAAAGAAGAAGATGGGAGCATAGCACGGCAATAGCTGTTTGCAATAACTATAGGCTTTGAGGCTAATAATTGACTGAGATAGAATATTTTTGGTGAATAGTCAATATTGCGATTCGATTTCATATAAACACACAGGATGATTTTTTAAGGGTCGTACAGCCATGTTAAAAACATTACAGCCTTCAAGGTCGGCCCATTCGCACCGTGTCAATATATATAAAGATTTGCAGTTTGGATCTATGGAATAATGACAATAGCAGCTGCTGCCAAATAATTCTAGTCGAGGGTCATAAGCTTAATAGTCTGCGGGTTGCATTCGCCAGAGGCGCACATGTCAAACTAGCCTTGTGTGACTAGAATGAGCAGTTGCTCTGTTTCTAAAACTCGTTAGTGACCAAGTTTATCTAAAGGCACAATTGATACAAATCTAAAGCAAACAAATTTCCCTCAACTTTTATTATGAGTAGAATAGTTGTGGAAGTGCTTTGAGGTTGTCGAATTGGTCTCCGAGATGCACGTTCGCGATCGAACACAACCGCTTTCAACAATGCTCGTTGCGCTGAACGTGCCATGAGCCTTTTTAATAGGTAGGCTATTCAATAATAGCCAGCTATTTCGAAGCGTTTGAGCTAGGTACTCAGGCGACATGACTCCCACGTAACACAAATAAACTATAATTACTACAAGTAATGTCAATCATTAGAGTGTGATAAACTACCATTTAATTTTGAGGCTTAGAGCTTGCTATGAGAGTTAACAACATCGCATTGAATCTATAAAAGTAAGTTGCATATTAATTTTTTAGAAACATTTTTTAGTTCCTGCACAAGCCACTGCAGTCTGACCTTATTTCCTGAATTGAAGTATAGACGAAGGCCCGTGGCGATGATAAAACTCAAATATCTGCCTACTTTTGACTTACTTGCATCCCACACACCCGTCACGTAGAGATCATTGAAGCAGAAAAACACTCGAAAATGATTCCTAAAATGGAGCTATCCAACAAGAAATTTCAACACCTCTCCCTCCTTACATTTGTTGCCACGCCCCAAACGCGAAGTTCTGTATAAAAGTGTGTTTGGTTTTTTTGCCTTTTGTAGTTTGTGGACAGACAGTGTGTAGCACAATGGCTATACTATATATATGCCTACAGTCCGGTTCAGTGCAAGAGTACCGGCACAGAACCGCTCCCCCTTCTTTAATAGGCCTTCTACGACTCGCTCGGGGAGCTCTGGGCTGTAATCCAATTCTTTCTTCTCCGGCCTGCAGGGCGTGTATAAAAGTATGTACCGTATACATGAATATACTTGTCAACGAGCAGCAGGTTGCTATAATTGCTGAGAGTCAGACACGTCCTGTAGTTCGTGTGAAATATGCTGCCATATGGCTACCCCGCTGTTGCGAGCAGACACCACGCAGCGTGCTGCTTACCGCTGAGATCGACGCGCAATGTCCAGCACGCGCAGCCTCAGGTGCTGCAACGACGCGTCTATCATCTTATATCACGGCTCACGCTGTGCTTGTACGTTCAATGGTGGGTCTTGTGATTTGAATGTCGTGACATTTCTTTATTGTTATTTTCCCAGTTTGTGGTAGTAGGCCTAAGTGTTTGAAGTAGATTTTTAATTTTTCCTGCTTTTTCTTGAGTTGGTCGTAGTAAAGTTTGTAATTGCTAATATTTTTGCGGTTTTTGACGTTTGAGATTAAATGGTAATTTAATATGAATTCAGTTGTATGTTTTATTCAGCTGGGGCCAGGCTGAAATAAGTTGATGTAGATATTGCTGCGTTGAGTTTAAGATTGTTTGTCGATTGTTGATTGGTGCCTCGTTTTAACTATCTTCCTGTTTACCGTATCACGTCGACTTTGCTAGAACAGGTAAGCTTACTAAGCTACTTATAAGCTTACTCGTCGAATATATACAAATGTACATGAAGCCGACTATCCATGGACGTTCGCAACGAAGATCGAAATATTACAGCCTTCCGTCAACAATAAACCTGGCTTTTTTTAAATAGTTTTTTTGCTCTTGGCAAAATGCGCTAGTTACTTCATCTTCACTTTAACTTCTCTACTGCACTCCACCCAAATCGGTGATTATTTGCAGGGCCGACGAAATAAAGCACCTTTTCCAAGAGTGACTCGATAACGTTTGCCGCGGCCAGGAATCGAATCGACGCTCTGCCACACTCGCAATCCGCGACTTAGACCACTCGGCCACAACGCTTCGCCATTGGTTTGATTATTGTTTGCTTTGATTAGTTAACAATTTTTGTGGATTACCTCTGAGCGCTAATGCACAGAAATAGTTAAAGAATCAAAGTGAGCAGCAGTTGGAGAATCAGTCCTGACTGATGATGGAGGTGGTGCGTCGCCTCGTTTGCTCATTCGTCATCTGCGCTCTGATGGACAGCGACCAGACCGCTCGTAAGTCAACGATGAAATAAAAACTCTACTCTATACAATAAACCACATAACTCCAGTTTTTTAAATAGTAGTTTATTAGCGCTTAGTAATTATTAGCGCATTAGGCATGCTCTAGTAATTAGGCTTGCCAAGCGCAAATATATGCCCAACAATTAGGCAGTAGATTTTAATAATTATCAAAATTTTCAATAATTTAATTGTTCTTGATAGAGCTTTAATTAGACTCTTTGGGCTAGTTTGGTCTCTTGCCTAATTGGGTAGGCCTAGTCAGCCTAATTTTGCTAACCTCGTGGAATTAGCGTTGAGCTTAAAACTCCTAATCTGCACGTTAGGCATAAAATGCATTGCTATACGCATTATGCAGTATCACGCGGCACTTTCGTATTTAAAAACGTGGTGAGGTCACCGGGCAAACCGCGCATGCGCACTTGACACCTGCCGCGGACATCTTGACACGGTGGTGCTGGACACGGGGAACTATAAAGTCCGTTAGTACCGTACCAATAACTATAATTATTTGGAATAATTTATTTATGATATCACATTTACATTTTGTGATATTATCGTGATCTGACCAATCCTTAGGCTAAATAACCGCATTCAGATCCGTATCAACAGTTACATGATCCGATGCACATAGGCCAATTGAGCCTTAGAGTGGATTTTAATAGTCGTTCCTGTGTTCCGCTCTTTCTTTGCTTTAGCTAAAGATGAAATTTAACCGCAGCCTCTAACTGTCATTCAACAACGCTTTTTGATAGTCCATTTGAATTGATATACGAGGCAATTAAATTAACATTATGACATAGATTTCAAGTAAAAAAACGTTTTGTTAAAGCTGAGTTCAAATTAGCGTCATATCTGTGAAAATTAATTACAATTTGTGTTACTGATGAATATTGTTGCGAGCTTTTTCGAATGGCAATTAAAGGCTGCAGTTAAGTTTCTTTCTTAGCTAAGAAAAAGGCAAAGGTGAAAACAAAGGAACGACTATAAAAGCCACTCTTAACCTTTGAGCAATATCCTTACTAGGCCAATCTAAGCATAGTACGGCTTACTAGGCATAGCTAGGCTCAAAATAGGCTGGTTATTAGACGTTTTGAGCGGTTTCATTGCCTCGCTCAGATAGCATTGGTTGCAGTCGCCAATGACTTCCTCGCCCGCAGCATGCCGGCCACTCACAGCACAACGCTCATAAACTCGGACGCGTGGACGGCTCGTCTCGCCGTGGACGGGAGCCTCAGCACGGCCTCGAGCACGGACAACGGGACCAGCAGCAGCGCGCCCGCCTGGTGGCAGTTCGATCTCTGCGTCCTACACGTCACCGTCTACGCGCCGCAGTCAGGTCTGTGCCAGGGCATAGATGAAGGGTGTAGTCCAGCCGAACTGTGGAGACCATAAACTGAAATGTGGAGTCCATAAGGCAAGAATGTGTGGTTTATTTTGAAGACAAAGTTTAATTCAAGAGAAAAGTGCATGGCTTAAGGGTGTAATGACACCGATATGTGGAGACCGTAGAGTTTGATGTAGAGTCCATTTGGGAGAAAAGTGTAGTTTTGGCGAAGAACAATGGTTAAAATAGCAAATTTGTAATAATGACTGTTAGTAATTGCTTAGAATTTTTTTTTGTCAGCACCCCCCAGCCCCCCTCCCCCCGGTCAGAAGTTTTTATCCAACTGAAATTTTGCGACGCCGACGACGTTTTGCGTAGGTGTACTCTAAACTACTTCCTCTGCATCATGTGCTTATATGGCATTGTGAAGACCATAGAATTCGCTAGATTATGCCCTGTGCATTAATTGAAAATTGATTAGAAATCCTCGCTTTATCTCATATAGGCTTTCTGCATTTTTAGTTTAGTATGAAGTGTAGCACTAAGACCATATACAGTCCGGTTCCGTGCAAGAGAGCCGGCACAGAACCGCTCCCCCTTCTCTTGTCGCCTATTTACAACTAATCCGGGTAGCTCTGGGCTGCAAGACAATTCTTTGTTCCCCGGCCTGCAGGGGTTAAGGCCTTTACCGGAGATTCAGCCACGTTTAATTTTAGAAAAATGTCGAAACACTTGATCATCAATTTAGATCATTAGCAGATTGATCATACATTGTGTAAGCAAAAGAAGGGGGAGCAGTTCTGTGCGGGCTCCCTTGCACAGAGCCGGACGGTAACTAAGCTACAAGAAAGCAAAAAAACCAAACATATAGGCTTACTGTAAGCCTAATGTTAATATTCATGTGAAATCATGTTAATGTAATTTGCATCCAATTTTTTGTTTCGGTTTGCTGCTGCAAGTTAGGCCTTATTGGTCCTTGCTTTTAACTGAGTGTTGCATAGTCATAGAACAATTTTCAGCAAGGCTAATGGGAGAATGGCTTTTCTTAGAATTTCAGAAAAAAAGTAATTTCTATGCCGTTGTATTATTAAGTTGTATTATTGCAACTTTACCCGAGTCTCCTCCCCGATTTCTGTGAATCACGTAAGTTACGTCTATTTGCTACAGCGTTAAAACAGTTGTGGAAGGGTCATTTCTCACTGCGAATGAGTATTGGAAGTGAGATACAACAAAGCGACAAGAAAACCGGGCAATGGGCCTCGGCCTCGGCCTCATGTGAATCCGCCACTGACATTATTTCAGTGTAACCATAAAGACAACTATCATCCTGAACTGATGCGAGGGAGACGTCTGGCAGCTCGTGTTTCTCGAGCTTCCTCCAATTGTCACCAATGTGTAGAATCTCGTACTCCTGGACAGAAAATGTAAACGAACATAGAATAGAATAGAGGTGAGCTCACGTACATAATGAGAAACTTGGCAATCTCTGAACAGTGTGCAGCTATATAAATTTATGACCATGGAGGCCACTGTAGACATGCCTATGGAAAGAAATCGCGTTTCTGACAATTATGCTACTGTCACACATTAAATTTTCGCGTGCATATAATTTTGCATAATTTTTCGACACTCGACAAAACTTGCAAAACTGACGTGAGTGAAATGACTATGCAGTGTAACAAAATTTCGAAATTACACGCAGCAACAATTGCATGTTTCACAGCATATTGCAATGTATTTTTTATGTACCAAGATGTCTGAAAGTCTACAAAGCACATGACAACTATCGAAATAAAAGATGGATTTATATCAGAATGGCCCGTACGCTTGCTCTGCTTGCTAGCTACATGTTGCTGCTTGCTACATGTTCTATTGAAAAGACAAATCAGCAACTTGTGCTGCAGCCGATGCTAACTTGTACTTATGATATAAAGTCAGCATGGCATTGTGACTGAAGAAATATCTTTTCTCACTGATGTAGGATGATATACATAATGATGACCTCAGCAACATGGGGCAAAATTTTGATGACTATGCGGCATGGTTTTGGAAAAAAAAACCACTTTTTGCGGAAAAGCGTCCTTTAGCGCAGAAAATCTGAAATAACACTAAATAGGCAAGATATTGGGAAAAAATGTGTAAAAACGCAAAAAGGCAATGGTTTTTTTCTAGGGGCCTTACTGAAGATTAAAAATAAGCGAATTCAAACCAGTTTAATGGGAAAAAATGCCCTTTTTCAGAAATATGCTCAAAAAAAGTTAGATATGCAATTTAATGCGGAAATTCGAAAAGAACGCAAAGCAAAATATGCAAGAAATCTTAAAAAATCAAAAAAAAACCCAATCAAAGGCGATCGCGTTTTCTGAGGTCCATGCTGATATGCAACTGACTCTTGTTATGTACAATGCACTGACTACTTACATTGTATTGTTCATCCGTGGAATGGTGATAGCCGAAGTCGCTGTTGATGCTGGCGTTCGGTACAAGCTGACTCTCGAATAGCGCCATCATTTTCTCGTCGTCGATGTCAGCTTTGGGCTCGTTCGTGCCTCCTCCCGTCGCGTACAGAGCTATCTAAAATGCAATGCAGTCTACTGCATCGTAGTTTGATTTTATACTGTTATTGCAGTGACTCCGAAACTTTTTTTGTCAGCCAGTCACTTTATTGATCAACAATGCCGTGAGGGCCACTCACAAAGAGATCGCCACCAAATAACAAACACGACCGAGGGGGGTTGTAACAAGGACAGACAGACAAGGACTCCCACTCATGCGTACAGGTCACGACCGCGGGGGGGGGAGGGGTGCAATAAGCCAAAGTGTCCCTGCGTTATTGAGTCTCGGTTTGATGAATTTTATACTGTGCTAACTGCTAGATCAATCGCTTTTGGTTTGCGTAGGCCAGCTTTAAATTTCAGAAATAATGTCACAAAAATTTGTGGTGTGCCTTTCCTTTTCCGTCATGTGCTAGCATTAAGTTATGCACTAAAAATTACGAGTGAAAATCCCGTACTGCAACTGATACGGAAATGCTTTAATGCTTGAAGCTCGGATGTAATAAAATCATGCAATAGAATGACTCAGCCCATTAATATAATCAGCTGCAATTAATACTAACATTATAGAAAAGATTTAAAGCACTGAAC
>JAQIWG010008905.1:0-11052 GCA_034695025.1 Chamaedrilus cognettii | reverse complement strand
CCGCAGCAATGCCGCAGTCAGTTTTTATACTACAGCGGCTAGGCAGCGCTGTGTCGTTAGCAAGTAAACTTTCCCTACCTGAGCAGTGGCCTTTAGTTAGCGGCTGAGTCACTTTCGAGAAACTGACCCAGCATACAAAACTTAGCTAGAAATTACATAGAGTCACTATGTAATTTCACTATGTAAAAGTAGAGTACATCTCTAATTAGACTGACGCGCAATCTTAGGCTTTTACACTTTCGCTTTTGCCAAAACGTCCTTCATTCTGCAGTATTGAAGACCTGATATATGCGCGTTGTAGGCTTGAAATTCGTGGCGCCCCTCTTACACAGAACCGGACTGTAGTAGTTTTCGTTACTGGGTTACACCTGATGTGAACTACACAGTCCTTTAAAGTTTGAGTTTAAGATAAAGTTAAGGATAAAGTCTGGCGTAACTCAGTTTGAATACAACAGAGTTTTCGCGCTGAAGAAAAGCGAACACAAAAGAAGGCACAGGCCGAAAGCGCACAGCAACCACCATCGGATTACAGCGATCTGCCTGACTTGCAGTAGACCGTGCCGATCGGCCATTGGCCTTTTCAGCATAGAAAAACCCATCAACGCAACTGACGTCATCGTAGTTCTCAACGGACAATCACACCTTGAAGTTTAAAGCACAACCCCACCAAATGATACCTTTGGTATTGGAGTAACAGGCAGACAGACGGACAGACAGACAGACAGAGACTGGGCTGAGACTATAGTTTAGGCCTTGGGCCTAAACCAGATTCGGCCTAAGATAGGCAGACAGACAGACAAACAGAAAGACAAACAGACAGACAGGTAGAGACTGAGGTATTTTATAGTTCATAATCTCAGAGATAGGTCACTTGCATTTCTTTTCATCACAGACTAATGTGAATATCACTAGATTTAGGGATATTTAAATCGTTAGGGATATAATATATCCCTAACGCCTATGTATGTATCATGTATGTATCCCAGCCTATGTATGTATCATGTATGTATGTAATGTACTATTGCACTTGTACTGCGGGATCAAATATTAAATGCAGTCATTAGGCTATATCTGGGGATAGTTTCCTCAAAATATCCAATGTACGGAAATTTTTAGCGGAGATAGTCAAAATCTAGGAATATTCAGTTTTCGTCCAATGGTATCACTGCTAATGGAATCACGTAAAACAATACGTATAGTCTAGGCAAAGTTTGACAACAAGTTTGTTGACTTGTAAGTTGTAGGCGGGTTTCGGTAAACGATTTAATTTGGCGTAGGGTCCTACCAATGACGTATGAATTTATACGTCATTGGGTCCTACCAGAGATCCTTGACATAGGGTTAGGGTTAACCCTACTCTACCCACATTGGATCCTACTATTTAGAGTCGGACCAAAGAGTCTCTACTTTTTATTTAGGGTTAAGGCCCCCGGAAAATGCGGCAAAACTAGGAGAAATATGCGGCAGGGTTTGGGAAAAAATGCGATTTTTCGCCATAAATGCGGCCAATTTTTTGTGAAATAAGACAAATTTTCGATATAATTCAATACGAAAGGAATATTTCTTTAGTTAATCACCTATAAATTGTTAGTTATTTATATTATTATAGGAGCAAATTTGTAATAATAATGATGTAATATTATGTTCTTACATATTCATACATTAAGTCATACAGAATTAATATCTAATCATATATAATGCATAATCATACATAATATATTACATAATCATGCATAAGCATACATAACTACATTCATCGTGGCAAAACGTCCAGCCTGTGCTATCAAGGAAAAGTTTACGTAAATCGTAAATGATGATGATTATTATCAATTATCGAAAGTGCATCAGGTTGAAGCTATTAGTACCTCAGACTCAATCATTGATTTGTGTACTTTGGTTTCAGGTAACCTATGTCAGTTTTGTAATGAGTAAGGATGGCGAGTGAGCCGCTGAGTAATGGGCCGGTGCGTCGGCCTGGGCTTGAACCCCAGCAGGGCATTGACCCTTTGGCAGGGGCGCCCGGTGATGAGTCGGCAGAGCAGAAGAGAACTCAGAGAAAGAGACAGAATCAGCAGGTTTTGGATTACGGCTGCATGTTATTTAGATGGTTTTGTCTCAGAAATTTAGCTGCACTTAATTTTAGAATTTCCTGAACTGACAGTATGTAGAGATTCTGGACGCGTCTATTTTGCGAAACGCAAAACGGCGAGAAATATCAAAGCCTAAAACGCTAAAAATACCTGTGAAATATTTCACATTTTAGGAACATAAATTTTAAAACTTGGAGGCCTGCGTTACCGAAGCAATCTTCAAGGATGAACCATTAGCCTTGGCCATTAAGTTAGATGGAACGATCGGTTTATGGCCGCTGCAACGAAGACGCGTGGACACGTGTAACAGGCGCACTGGTATGCCTATCGCCTATAGCCTATAGGTGGAAACCGTGCTTAGCTGACGCTGGCGCCAGTTTCGCAAAATAAATCATGAAACCCTCGTCGCATTTTAGTCTCATTTAGCTGCAGCTTTTTGCAGAATGTGTTTAGCGTTTTAGGCATCTATATTTTTCGTCGTTTTGCGTTTCGCGAAATAGACGCGCCCATAGATTCTGTAGCTTTGTTTTTGCGCATTTAATTTTTTACGAGTTTCAGCTATTCGCGAAATCCACATAAATGACATACACGCAAAAATTGCATGTTTTACAAAAAAAACATTTGTAAGGAACATTGGGGGGCAAGGGGGCCAATTGCCCCCCCTGCCCCCCCTGTCCGGAGTCCTTGACTGGGATGCAAGACAGGAGTACAAGACTAACGAGTTGGCCGTTGCTTCAGACTTTTGCGCTTTTAGGGATGCATTTTTACTGCGAAGGCCTTTTTAGAGGTTCATTCAAACTTCTGTGAGTTTCCCCAAAGAGTTAGACAATTTTTTTCTGTTGACCAGTCCAGAAATGGGTGGGGGGGGTGATTTCTTACTTGTGAATATTTTTAGAGATAGTAAAATTTTTTGATTAGATTAGGGGAGCCCTTATTAACCTCGATTTGAATAGCCTCACTGGTCCCCTACCTGGATTCATCACTTTCTGAAAGTAGTGTAGGAGTCGTAGACTGTGCATATGCATTGAACAAGTTTTAAATCTACTTAGTTACGTAGATTGGTGCAATTGATTGTGTTTTGAGATGAATAGCAAGGTGCAGCTATACAGTATGGTCTAAATACTATGCAGTGAGCAGCAGTTCATGGCCGCTTAAAGCGCTATGTGAATAGTATTAGCTTTCTCACATTTGATCTGCATTTTAAATGCAAATGTGTTCTTCATACACTAGCTTCTAGCATCTGTTTTGCATACGTTGCATTGCAGATGTTCATCTACCTATTCGTAGCACTGTCGATTGTCCTGGCCTGGCTGTTCGGTACATGGGGCGCTTCTTTTGCGTGGCCGTTTGCACTGGTGGTGGCGGTGTTTGTCGTGTGGCGCGGAAAGGTGCTCGCGCTCACCGCGGCCTTTCTGCGCGACAAGGAGCTCGAGGTGCACCGGCGGCGTGCACTGCGCCAGAGCGAGACTGCTGAGTGGCTCAACTTTGTCATCAACCGATGGTCTGTCGTTAGTTTTGTGGCACCTGCTAAACGCTGCACACATTTAGTGCCAGATTTACACTAAAAAAAGGTCAGGGGCACAAATTATGTGGAGACCCCAGTTGAAAATGAATAAAATGAAGGGAGTAGGACCTAAAATGAGCGCTGCAGCAACAACTTCATCAAATAATTATGTGGGCTACAAATGTTTCTGAAAATTTTGCTGCTTTAGCACTGTTTTGTAGCTGCATTGTAGCTGCAGGCTACGTTACGCTTCAAGTGCAATACTGTAAGCAATTAAATGTGCATCATTTGCGGAGGCCCCCTTGTTTGCGGAGACCCGGGGCACGTGCCCAGTGCGCCCTGCTGTAAATCCGGCACTGCGTACATTGAGATTTTGTGCAGATTGACACAACTGTGTCTTCAGCCAGTGATATTTTTCTATCAATATTGGACAATTGTGCAGCCCCGTAACATGACCCAAGTCTTCACATCAGCGCGTTGCAATTGCACTTAACCATTGTAGCACTGACATCAGCTGTCACCTAGCAGCACAAATCAAGGCACGATAGTCCAGCTCGCATGTTAGACAATGGTTAGGATCGTTTAAATTTGAACTGAGATGCAAAGTACTGCTCTGCAGTAAACCAAAATTTATGAAGTCTTTTCAAACAGCTGTTTGAACTCAGATTTAAACTGAAGAAGTGTGGCGCTTCATGAATTAGATGAATTAGATACCAGCACCTCATCATGTCGAGAGTGTACAGCGCCCTTGAGATGACTTATTTCATGGCACTACGCTCCAAAAGTAGTTCTGTAAAAAAACGGCAACAGATAAACAATACAAAAAACAGTCTAAACCTTCACACCATCAACAATGTTGTCATCTGCCATGCAATGACCACTTACTATTACATTTGGTTGGAAATGCAAGACTGATATGTGGAAACATGTGATTATGAATGCCGATGCATTCCAGTGTACAATAACGGAATCGATAAGTGCGTTAAAGATAACGCTGCGAGGCAATGGCATCTCTGCTCCTCTTTGCGCGCGCGTCAATTCTAGCGGCTGATACCTTGAAATGCCGAATTAGAGTAATTCAGATAAAAGATACGGGCCTTTATTGTTGGAGCAAAGCAAGTTACAATTTCACGCAATTCCATCCGGTATTGATTACGATATACAACAACAACCAAGCAGCTCTGGTTTTTTTGGAACACAGTGTAGTTCCGGTTTCTTATGTGCATATCAGTTTAACGCTGCTATACATGTACAATACTGAGCGATCCTGTATATTCCAAATTGGTAAAGTGAAATTTGACAGACCTAGCTACCTGTGTTCGAGACCCTTGAGACCTTCATTTGAACTCCTTTACACGAGCAATTGTACACAAGCTAGTCGTGATGTCGGCTTATAAGATCATCTAATACTGCGCATACGGGTATTTGTATGCTTATAACCCTTGGTAGATTAAATGGTTTTGTTTGCTTGATAAAAATATGAATGTAGCCGTCTTCATCTTTTCTATCAATGAAGTGACATATATTTTTAGTTCATATCATACAAAACCCAGGCCTGCTAGGTGCAGCACGTTGATTTAACCGATCACGTTAATCATTCGAAATCAATTTCAATTAGAGATTGAACTTAGAGACAAGCCATGTTTGATTTACTTCGTCATCTAATTAGCAGTGTATTTCTTGTAAGGCTGTATAATTAAACAGTGATAAAAGTGCTATATACGTGTTGCAGATGATTTCTGTGTGGGTATGTTCTCTAAATAAATTATGGAATGTTCCTCGATGACGTCTTTGGACGCCCAATTTCATTATTTGTATTAATATTCAAATTATTATTCATAGTTCTCATTGCCCCTGCAGGCCGGGGAACAACGAATTGGCCTGCAGCCCAGTGCTCCCCTTGCTTGTCGTTTCAGGCGACTAAAGAAAAGGGGGAGCGGTTCTGTGCCGGCTCTCTTGCACAGAACCGGACTGTATATAGATAGCCCTTGTGTGCTACACACGGTCCCCAACAAAAGCAAATAACAAAAAAAAGTACAAAAAACAACAAAACAAAAAACATAGTTCTCATTGATACCGTGCTGCAGGTGGGTGTTCAGTGAGTCAAGCATCACGGAGCTGGTCAAGCGATACCTCGACCCAATCCTGCAGGATATCAAACCGCCCTACATCAGTATTTGAAATTTTACTTGCTGGTCTTCTTAATCCCTAATCAGATATTTTAGTAAAAATGCCCTTTGAGACATTGCGATTGCGACTTCGCAACTTTGCGACTTTGCTCAGCAAAGCATCCACTTCAGCCTCCGTACTGTCTCATGTTTGCATATGGGTCGAGTTTGTTCTAGGACAATTACTTGTCGCCACACCACTGTCAGAAATGTGACCGACAAATATGCAAACTAAGTGCGTTGTAGTCTGAATCGCACGCGTATGTCGGATATCACTAGATTCACTTTTTAGACGTCACTGTTAGATCCTATGCTGGTGTGAAGCTTAGCCTACTGTATAATGTACATGTACGCTGGCATGGGTTTAGAAGTCAGCTTAATACCAGTGAATACGATGAAATCTGACGCACAATCAATTCATTGTAATACCTTGCCTCTTCCCTACCTAGCCTCTTCGCTTTGTGTCACACAGAGGGTTTGGAGCTGGCGAGCTTCACGCTGGGCGCCAAGACGCCGCATATCAAGTATGTGCGCGTGTTTGAGAGCACTGAGTGCGTGACTGGGGGCCGCCGGGCCATGTCCTGGGCTAACGCCGCCGAGCCCCCCCCCGGCCTGCAGCAGGCCCACCAGTTCCAGGTCGTTCTTGAGACTCACATCGGACTTCATTCAGATGACTTTCTCATGATCTTCCACGCCACCATGGGTGGCAAGTGGTGCGTTTTGCCCTATTGCATGGTTACTAATATTACAGTATACAGTTGATACTGTTGCATTGTGATACATTAGTAAATAGTTATTGTAGGTCAAATGAAAGTCTAAGGGATGAATCGCTCGGCTGGCCGTTCCTGGCCTGGTAGCTAGCAGGCCGCTGGTCGGCGCAGCGGGTCCCAGCGGGTCACTCTTGGGCGACGACTGGTTAACGGCGCGGCATTTGCCTCAGGAGCGGGCAGCCGTGTGCCATTGCTACGTGAGCAATAGGCGCAGATATGACCCTTGGCATTGTTAAGGTAAGTCATTCAAGTCACCGAGAGTCCATTGTGGCATCTAGTGATGGTATCGGAAACCTCCTTTCGCAATGGGCATTGGGCAACCATCGATCTATATTAGGCCGATGAGTCCAGATAATTGATAGTGCTCTTGCTGTCTGGTTGTGAACGCCTGACTTAGTGCGCCACTAACGGCAGCAGCCGGTAGATACCGGGTCCTACGTCAGTGATACAATGCTCATTAGCGCGTTATCAGCGCGTCGCTGCTGAGCGACCTTACGGAGTACCATTGCCTCATCCATGATGCAATGGCGTGAATAGCTCTGTAGATGTGTGACTTTGCAAGACCATCGATGCCTGTGTGAGACAGTCGAGCGGTGTTTGTTAGGTGAATCACATGTTAGGTGTTAGGTGTTTGATGTGAGGTTTCAAAGTATTTGTGTTTATGAATCTTGTTTGTTTGTTTGAGTCTGTGTGTGTTTGTGTGTTTATATTCCTGAGTATGTGCCTGTTCGTTGGCTCTACATGACTGTGTGCGACAGGCTGGGCATGACTCTGGATGTGGCAGTAGAAAAGCTCAACCTGACTGGACAGATGCAGATAGTGCTCAACATGAACATGGACTCCCCCTTCCCCCACATCTCTTCCGCCTCCCTCTCCTTCATCGAGAGGCAAGTAGTGGCAAAGCGTTGTGATTCAGTGATCTAAGTCTTTGGTCACAGATTGCGGCTGTGGCAGTTGTCTGTTTGAATCCCGGCTACGGCAAAGATTGTGAGTCACTTCGTGTACCCTTGGCAAGGTGTGTTTAATTCTTCAGGCACAAGTTTATTTCCGGAGATGACAGCAAACTGTGCCCGACAGCCCTGCCCCTGCTGCCACCATTGAGCAGGTTGGATGGCAGGAAGGGCACCCGGTCAATAAATATATCCTCCAACAGGCCTTGGGTTAGACAAAACACGACCTTGTGCTCTTGGCTTGCCCCATTGTCTTTAGGATAAATGATGCTCGGGTCGAGGGGTGTGTTAAAGTGGAGGGAGCAGTGGTAGGGAGGGCTTTTAGCCGGGGCTGGGGAGGTGGAGCCAGAGCTTGCGGGCCCTACATTGAGAGGGCCTGTCAGGGAGTTGCCTTTCAGTTGAGGCAGTTCCTCACTATTTTGTAGGTGAACAATGTAGGCTACGTTCTTGCATCCGCAAAACTGTGGCGAGCTGTAAATTAGCAGCTTCCGGTGGGACAAGATACAGCACAACACCAAGCAACAACTTGGTCAAAGTGGTAACACTGGCATTCACCACAACTATAAAACTATGGTAACGAAACCAACCGCCTTTTTTTCGTCTATTCTGTTACTGTCCATGTTTTTACACAGGTTTAGGCTTTTTGCGTCCTGATGAGGACTGTTGGAGCTGAGTTTTTACGGCCGGATGCCCTTTCTGACGCCTACTAAATAAATGATTTTCTGGCACGGGCTTAGCAGCTAGCGACACATGTGTGTTTAACAGCGTTTCTGAAGGGCCTGTAACGCCATGGTTTCATAGTTGCCGGCGCCTGGACATGTGACGTCGGCGCCCCCCCAACTATAAAAATCTTAGCATAGTAGATCACAGAAGAAAACATTATCACTCACAAATATACGCGTTTTGTTGTAGTTTTCCCAGCAAACACGGGGGTGGGCCATTTGTGGCAATGGGTACAAGCTCTCCGCTTCACTCTCTTCGTTTTCAAATTTTCTGGTCTCAATCTAATTATTTCTATATCTCTATCAAATCTTTTAAAATCTTTCCTGGTGTCATTCTAGGTCTTTTTTTCTCCACCTCGTACTCCAATCACTTCCTCCAAAAATGTCTAGATTCAATATAAGAGAGTGCTCCAGCAATCAACGACTGTTTTTCTTGTCTAAATACTCTCTGCATGCGTCATGCATGGTTGTTCGTGTGCTCTGCGCAGGCCCGATGCATGGTTCTCTATGCGCATCCTGCATGCGATGGACATCATGGAGGTGCCGCTGCTCAAGTCCTGGATTCACCAGCTACTTCTGGACTGCCTCTGCGATGCACTTGTGGACCCCGGCAAGCTTGAGATAAACATGGAATCCACCGGGCCAACGAAGATCCCGTCGAAGGTTCAGCCCAAGGTTCTCGGTAAGTCATTCACTGCTCTCTTTGACCTTGATGAACAAAAGTGACTTCAAAAAGTTTCTGTTCATTGCATTTGCCCATAACTTGCGAGACTCTTCAAGACATTGGGGTGTTTTTCGGCTTTGAAAATTTCTTGCTGCTGGGTATTTTTTGCTTTCAAATATTCTCTTTGTCTGAATTTGCTTCGGGATCACGTGTATTCACATTCCTGAGATATTAACTGTGAGGAATTTTTTACTTCAAAATATTCTCTTCGTCAAAATTTGCTCTGGGATCACGTGAATTCACATTCACGAGTTTTGATCCGCAAGGAATAAAGAATAGAAAAACTAGCTAATCTTCCTATTGTACTTGACAAGGCCTTGGCGTGATATCTCAATTTCACTCTTTTTCATGCATTGTGTGCACTGAACATGCTTTAATGGGTCATAGCACCGTTTTAATGACCTGGTGAATCATTAACTTAGAATACAGCGCCTTCTAAAGGACCTATGGATAGAAGATCTTGAAAGGAGTGGCATGGATGGAGAATGGACTGCGCAGCGTTTGAGGGATATGAGGGCATACCTGTAGCTACGCAAAACTTTGTCAGCCAGATATCTTCATTTGAGCATAAGTTTTAATTAATATCTTGTATGCCTATACTAGCGTATAAAAAAATTATTTTTATTTGTATTGGTATACAACGATGGCTGTACATTGAAAAACTGACTGATGTTGCTCGTATGTTTGTGTATTGTGCTAAGCGTAGCCTTATGTCTCTGTGTTGCCCTCGCTCTGTGCTGCGCTTATTGTGTGTGTTGCGCTCATTGTTTGTTTATATGTTGCACTCACTACATGTGTATGCTGCAATCATTATGTGCTTGTGTGTTGCACTCGCTGTATGTCTGTCTGTTGCATTCGCAGCTCAAGGTGTCCTTACACTGACGATGAACTGCGAATATCACAAAGTAAAAGGTAAAATCATCAAGGATTTAGTATTGAAGCAGATTTTATTCAAAATTTAGTTATTAAATTATTTTGTTGACATATTTAGTGGTGTTGCTTTATGTTACTGTTCAATGGAAGTATTGGTTCAATTTTGTAGCTTACTGATTTGTATTTATTTGTTGGTCTCGTAACTTGTGAATCGTGTTGGTTTGCATCTGGTCGTTTTTGACATTTCTAGTTTTAGAGGTTCATTTTTTTTTGTGGTGATTGTTGTTTTCAGTTTAAATTATTGTTTTCATGCATTTTTGGGTATGCGTTGACGCTGTTGAGTTTTTGCCTCATAAAAGTTTTTTTGAGTCCCTTTACAAGTTGACCGCAGATGACCTACATAAAATTAATTTACTATAAATCTGCAAAACATATGAATAAAAAGAACTACGACAGATACTGTACGCGTACTCTGTCACTGTAGCTGATATTGAGCCACAGAATATTGAATAATGTGAGCAGTATACCACGTAATATAATGAATGCTCTTCAATGTTCCTGACGCTGGTGATAACAAAAGCCGTGATGGGTTGGAGATGGGAGCGGTATTAAGCGTTAATTTTATAATCAGCAATTTGCGATTAGATGATTAAGCCATGACTATGGAAGCCATGACTATGGAAGCCATGACTATGGAAGCCATGACTATGGAAGCCATGACTATGAAAGCCATGACTATGGAAGCCATGACTATGGAAGCCATGACTATGGAAGCCATAGCTATAGAAGCTTTAAGCCTGCGAATGAGATCTGATGATGAGACTGAATGTGAAAAATTTCAATTTGTGCAATATGTTGGCACAAAATTAATGGTAATAAATGTAAGCATCAATGGGACAGGACTAACAATTTGAAGATTTGTATAAATGAGAAATAAAATAACTAAAAAGCGGGCTTAGCTCAGCTGCGTAGCCTCTACAGCTCTGGAGAATGAACAATGAGAGAATGATTATAAGAAAGATACTGGATTTAAAATTCATTTGGCTTTTGAGAGTGCCATTCAATCGGAGAACTCCCCTCGGCATGGACATGAGTCCATTCAGAACTGATGGAAGCGCAGATGTGAGAGCAAGATGAGAGGGCAAGATGAGAGGGAAAGATGAGAGGGCAAAATGAGAGGGTAAGATGAGAGGGCAAGATGAGAGGGCAAGATGAGAGGGCAAGATGAGAGGGCAAATGAGAGGGAAAGAT
>JAQIWG010008904.1:0-11054 GCA_034695025.1 Chamaedrilus cognettii | reverse complement strand
AATGAAGCGAAATGAAGCGAAATGAAGCGAAATGAAGCGAAATGAAGCGAAATGAAGCGAAATGAAGCGAAATGAAGTGAAATGAAGAACTGAATAATGAATAGTAGACTCAAAAACTTCAGCTTCGGCGTATGGGCTGCAATATCCCACACGCTGTGACATGCGCCATGACAGGGCTCAAGATAATCGCAAGTCCATCGCAAGCAATTATTCCTTTGTAATCCCATCCAAGTTCTTGTCACAACAAAGGATTGTCTGGAGTTTTTCCCGTCACAACAAAAGATTCCGTCGACTAAGTCGTGACGGGCTTGCAATGCAGTGACGCGAGGCTGTCAAGCATAGCTGCCCCGTGTGACTCAACTTCAACCCACACGCTAACTAAGCTTGCATCTTATGAAATAAACTTAAGATAAAAAATCATTAGCAACAATGAAAACAAAATTCAGGTGGCAAACGTGTGCTTAATACCTCATTGGTTTTGCTGCATTATAGTGAAGAAAAAGACGAAAAACGCTTCAAAATGGCGCCATCTTGCTAATGCATTTTAACTAAAATACCAGACTAGGGGTTAAATCTTGTGCACTTCAAACAACTTTTTTCACAAACCTTGTATTCCTTAACTATATAGGCAAATCGCTAGAAATGCCTTCTAGAGATGACCCAGGGACTCTAAGTCTCAAAGTCTCAAACTCTCAAAGTCTCAAAGCCGCAAAGCCACAAAGCCGCAAAATGCATTTAACTAAAATATCCAAAGTTAAGTTGCAATACTGTTTTATATGAAATTTCTACTTCATTTTATTATGACGGTTTTGGCTCAAAGAAGTTTAGCTGCACTTAATTTTCGCGTTTTTAAGGACTGCCTATTATAAATAGCTTCTGCAGCTTCATTTTGGTGCAAGTGATTTTCACGAGTTTTTGCCCATTCACAAAATTCGCCAAGAGGACTGCACGCGAAAATTTCATGTTTTACAGTAAATTGCATCAAATTAAAAATGTCATTTTCAACATCTACTTGTTGCCTGTACCGGGTACTCTTTTTCATATGTTTTCTATCAGATGTCTTGTTGTAGCGTAGGAAGTTAATAATTTATTGTTTTGTGCCGATGAAAGTCCCGTTGAAGCAGAGTCTCAGTCACATTAAAGTAGCGTCACGATCACAGGTTGTGAGATCTCGTCAGTATCACGTCAGGGTCGTGACCTTTCGTCAAGAGGACGGGGTCTTGACCTCGCGTCAGTCGCCCGTTACGTTGTAAAAAACGCTGCGTGATAGTTTTATTTGCTCGAGTGACGATGATTTGGATCTCGGGCTAAAAGTTGGAGGGAGATAGGAGGCAAGTCGACCGTGTAGAGTGGCAATCGTAAGCCTCAGTATAGGCCGATTCTTCAGAGAGAGGTGAGCTGGAGATTGCGCCGCATTTCAGCACCACATTTCATAGAATCAACATGTTAGAATTGCACTGATATTGAATTGTACGAAGTTGTATTAAGAAAACAATATGAAATGAAAGTCGAAGCGATATTTGGACTCGTAGATACATTAATGTGCATGCCGCTGATATGAGTTAGGCTACAACGTGCTGTGCGTGCTAAACATTACAGGATTCGCTAAGGTCACGGCTTCACCAGCTGAGCAGCGATTTATATATGTATGAAATTTTATTGATATTGATTTTATTATTTGATTGTATATTTTATTAATTTTATTAATTTTATTTCATATATATATCTTAGATACTGTGTTACTGCAGGTCGCGGCCTGTTTCGCCGCGCGATCATCCAGAGCGGCAGCGCTCTTGGCTCCTGGGCTGTGGCCACGGACCCTCAGCTCTACACGCGCCAGCTCGCCGCGCGCCTCAACTGTTCGCGCGACCAGGACATGCTCGTCGCGCAGTGCCTCAAGCAGCGCAGCGCCGAGGAGCTCGTCGGCGTCCTGCCCGACGAGCCCAAGTACATTGCGCATCTCGGGCCGACGATCGACGGCCGAGGGGTCCTCACGTCCCCTGTGAGGTCGCTGCTCGAGGCAGGTGACGCGTGCGACTACGAGTTTGGACGCGTCCCGATGCTGGTGGGCGCAGGTTTTTTTTTCACATTTACTACCTCGGAACAACATACAAGCACATTCATAAGTCGCATATAAAGTAACGAGGTTAAGCAAAAAGAAATCAAATATCTCCGAGAAAGCTTGAGCCTATACCTTACCCCTACAGCTCAGTTACAACACCATATCAAGTAGTTGAGTATAAGCAAAGGCAACCAGACAAAAATAACCTAGTTACATTAACACTTTAAAAAAATAAATGCGAAGAAAACGAAAACATTTCTAGCTGACAGACGTCAAATTAGCTAAGCATTAGTACAGTGATGATAATAGACACAAGAAGTGAACGTATTAACCTGACTAAATGGTACAGATGAAACTGATTCAGTGTGATGAAAAGTTTAAGGTTGCCAGACGTCCCTTATTTGAGACCATTTGTCCCGTGTCCCTTATGAAAGGATTAAGGGACGTTCATTGTCCCTTATTTCAACCCAGGTCGGGGTTTCATTTATGCGATTGCAATACAACTGTGGCCTTATCACTGAAAACTTTTAAAAATAACTATAGGCTGCTACAATTTAATACCAGGTTTCATATACAATATTAAATTTTGTTTTAATCTTTCTTGAATTGATGGATGAAATGCATTACGCTAATGTAATACATGTATTGAAAATTAAGTTATGCAGTTTGCGTAGGTCTAGTAAAAAATCATTCTCGTATTGCCTGCATAATTTTTGGTGTCCCTTATTTGAATGACGAAAATCTGTCTACCCCAGGTGGGCGTCCGGCGCGACGAGGGGTACGGGTTTATGACCCCGGCGGACCAGCGCGAAGGGGTCACGGACGACCGGCTGCAGAGGATTCTTCGTACGTATGTGCAGAACACGTTCACGTACCATCAGCAGAAGATCTACGACATCCTGCTGCACAACTACAACGGGTGGGAGTACTAGGGTTGCCAGAGATCCCTTATTTTAAGGGACGTCCCTTATTTGCAGGGATATGTTTAGTAGGAGTAGTACTTACTCAAAAAACGACGCTTTTTGAAACTCTACTCGGATTTAGAATGGGTAGGAGTAACATTGCTTGTAAAAATGGACGATGGTGGAGTAGGTCTACTCTATGCCTACTCCTTTTTTGAAACGCATGGGTGTGCACTACTCCTGTTTTATGAACAGAATATGTAACGCTACTCCTATTTTGTAAGGGCAAAACTAAACTCTGCTCATTTGAGGCCATTTGACCCTTGTCCCTTACAAATAGCATAAGGGACGCCAATTGCCCCTTATTGGGCCAGGTCTAACTTTTCATCATCAGATTACATCAGTCTTTTTGTGGAAAGATTTGACCTGTAAAGTTATAATTATTATGTAATGGGTTAATCCTAGAGGCACAAATTGTTCATATTTGATTATAGATCTTGTTACAATCGCGCTTAAATCGGTGAACAAAACTTTGTTACACTGGCTAAATGATGTTATGTAGTGAAAAATAAGTAATATTGTTTATGCAAAGTAGCGAAAAAATTGAATCATGCACGCTGAATATTTTGTGTCAATCATTTGAACGAAGAAAATCTGGCGACCCTAGGTGGGACAGGCCGAGGGACCGTGGCGCAGAGCGCGACGACATCGCGCAGTTGTTGGGGGACGGGCAGATCGCAGCGCCATCCGTCGAACTGGCGCAGCACCACGCGCGCTGTGCGGCCTCCTCGCCCACCTACCTCTACAGCTTCAGTCGCCCGCCTAAGATGGGCGGGTTCTGGGAGGCGGAGGGTCGGGCGGGGGTGGGAGGGGGGGCCTGGGGGGCAGAGGGATTTAACGATGACCTGGCGTTTGTGTTCGGGGCGCCGTTGACGCTGACGGTGGGGAACGATCTGTTTCATGCGAACTACACGGAGGCGGACAGGAGGCTGGCCGTGATGGTGCTTACCTACTGGACAAACTTTGTGAAAACTGAGTAAGAATTTATTTTTACTCATTCCATTACTGCTTTATTAGTTAAATGGACTCTTGACAGTTTTTGAAATTGGCGTTTTGATATAATATTAAGATTTTAGAACGAGAGGACCTGAGGTAATTTCTTCTGTTTCATTTCGTTCAGGGTTGATTGACCCACATTTGGCACATTTCTGCTAACTTCTGCGTATTCAGATATATGAAAGATTAGTAAAGAAAAAGCTAAAACTAAGCTCCTTTTCATCGCTTAATCTGTTAATGTTTTCACACAGGTTTACACGTTTTCACTCGCCCTGATCAGGACGGCTGGAGCTGGGTTTTTACGGCCGGATGCTCTTCCCGACGCCAACCAAATAAATAATTATCTGGCTTGGGGTTAGCAGCTAGCGACACTTGTGTGTTTAACAGCCTTGCTGAATGGCCTGTAATGCATGGTTTCATAGTTGCCGGCGTGGGGACTTGAACCCTGGTCCTCTGGACTCAAAGTCCGACGCCTTAGCCACTACACCTACGTGCCTAGATTAGTAAAGAAGCACGAAACAAGTAACTTTCAGAGAATGTCCTTAGATCAAGTTTCAAGAGATTCGATTATCAAATCCTCATACTGTAAAATTGTTCTGTCGCAATTTGTTGCGAATGAGTTGAAACATTAGGTGTTCTTGCTTCAAAATAAGTATCGCACTGATTTACATAACGCGTAGACATGCTTTTCGTTGTCAATCAGAACAAACTAAAAACTTACGCTTAAGCTGTAGATCACGGACGCGGAACCTAATGAGGGCAGGCAGTCAAATGCAGTCCACGGCACACAAATCACAATCAGGTGCGCCTGGACGGGCGCGGGGGGAAGGCGATCGATAGGACAATAATTTGATTATGGATGAGGACCGATAATCTGTCTGCTCGAGTCGGCGATAAATTGGAGAAGATGCCTTGAAGGACGGCTCCCACACAGCCGCAGCGCGGCGTAGAGATTTTGGTCGAAGGGGTGTTAGGAGTTTAACGGTGTCTTTGAAAAATCCCTTCATTGTGCTATGTGAAGATTATTCTTAGCAGAAAAGTTGTTTGCGAAGAAGAAATGCTAACTTTAGATGAAATTCAACCTTAAATTTTTCTCACCAGCCAAATGTTAACTAACAAATCGAGTCCGTTTTGCTTGTCAATTGAAATTTAGACAGTAGGTGAAGTATTCCGCGATTAAATGAAAATCGGCCTTGAGGTCCAGATTCAGAATGAATATCAGGAGTTAGTTATGCTTAGAATTACAATGTGCAAGTATAAGGCCTAATTGATGCATCCATTGGCCTACTTTTGCATGTTTAAGAATTATTTTTTAATCTTCTGTTGAAAGGCGTGTGATTTGGAGGGATGCTGTCTGTAAAGAAATGAAGACATTTCTATTTCACTTTACACGACCAAAACAAATGCTGTTTGGTTTTTAATTCTTGGTGCTATATATTCCCTAAACCCACCTCCACTGACTGCGCCTATACATGACCAAAAATAAAACAAGGTGTATTGAAGAAACATGCAAATACACTGCAGAAGCGCAGCGCGAATGGAAAACAGGATTTGCTTCATGCAGATGCAGTACAACCTGAGGACCTTGCGTCATGGGGGGATTATGGGTATGGATTACGACTGGCAGATCTCGGTTTGAATCAGTGACGGATGGTTATTTTTATCTGCCAAGTCCCCTGCTCTGCTGCGTGACAGTGTGAGTGACAGTTCCTGGAAAACGTGCTATTTTTTTAACATAAATTATGGTCATGATAAGAAAGGGAAAGATATAAAATAAAAATTGTGGAGGTCATGCAGAAATATTTTGACAAATTTTGAAAAAGAACGCTGGTGACAGTTTCAAGTGAACACTAATTTCACTAGTGTGACAACCTATAAAAACTTGCACTCAAGCTGACGTGGGGTCCGCACGGACGGACCCCAGTGTTTAATATCGCTCTAAAGCCTGATTCATGCATTGAACACTACATTGCGAAACAAAATAATTTTGGCTCAACTCAATTCTTTTGATTCGTTGACAATTTTATTACCTTGAGCTATAAAGGCTAGGGAGGGGGAAGGGAGCATTTATGCTCCCTCTGTCCAAATTAAACGCCTGTATAAGGCGTTTTCAATGCCGTTTACGATGCAAATTTTGCGAAGATAGTGTTCCGAAAGGTACTAACGCCGTAGCAACTTGGCAAGATCAACAGCACAACAATTGTGTAACATGGAAGAAGGGGTGGATTAATGCTTCCGTTTCAATTTGTAACGTTTGCCAGCTCCAACTATCAACAGAGGCTTTTTTATATGTTCAACTATGAAATAGATATTTTTTGCGATTTTCTATTATGAGCAACGTGCGATATGAGCATTGAGCAACGTCTGATCTCTCCTATTCTAATTATATAAATCAATAAATATATTTTTATTTCAAGCATATTCAACGAATAATTTAACACGTAATGGCTTAAAATACAGACATGACGGGTTCTAGAACACTAATTCATGCCAATTGGTACAACACTCCGAAATAATTTCATGTAAATAGTCGCTTATCGGTACAAAGACCACACAAAAGAAACTGATGGAGTGAAAAATGACACGAAGGTAAATCAAGTTATGAAGAATGCGACTTCTGTACTACAATATGATGTCTTTAAAACTCTCACAATCATACAACATCCGGCTATACACACATTATATTTGGTGTATATTATGTGCAAATTGTGGTATAAAATCACCGAAACCGGTCTTCAATTATAAATTGATTCAATATTATTGGTTCTATGTAATTGATAAAATTCTCAAATTATTCTGTCTTAAGCACTGATCTAAAGGACATTACTGAGTGGTTCAAGATAAATGCGTTGTAACTTGTATGCTTGCAGAAACCCCAACGAAGCGGAGCCTCCGAGCGGTCGAAGACTTCCTATTTCCTCGATGCCTTCCACGACCTGGTCTGAGTATGACGTCACGCACCAACTCTACATGTCGTTGGGTTAGTTCACACTGCCTGTTATGGGTCACAGCTAAATTCATCTAAATTTTGCCAAAAGAATTAATTTTTCCCAGGCTTTGCCTTTCTTTAGCCAAATCAATCCGGACAGCTGTTTTTTGTTGTTTTCCTTCTGGTGAAGTGGAATATAAGACCTGTATTACACTAATTATCATCATAGAATCAGTAATCGCACTTCTAAGGACGAAGAATCAATAACATATTCGCAAAACGCCTTCGACAAATGGAAAAAATTCACCAGCTGTCAATTTTTTTTTCACTTCTCTTTTGGGTATTTTGGCGATCGGCTGAACTATTAATCTGGTTTACACAGATTTTGGTTTTGTTTAAGATTTTTATTGTAATAGTTTGTATCAATAGTTTCCATCATCGTGCGTGCAGTGGTTGTTTTAATCAGGTGAATATTATTCTTCCAAAAAAAATTTGACATATTTTTTTAATACTTTCTGAAACAATCATTTAAATGTTTCTGCTTCACGGCCTTCTCTGATTGTTTATCTCCTATCTTTGAATTTATAAAAGTGGTTTAATTTGGTCGAATCCCCTAATATTGCACTTTGTTCTCTATGATGTAATGTTAATAGCAATAAACCGTCCTAATGCAACATATAAACTAATATTTTATTTTTTTAAATAAAACAGTTAAATATGATATTTATCGCCAATCACTCAGGTCCCAGTTTGAAGATGGACCACTACTACCGCAGCAAGAAGATGGGCCTCTGGCTCGACCTCATCCCCGCCATCCACCGCCCGGACGCCTTCGACCCGGTCTACCACCTCCTCGACGACTACGACAACTCCTCGTCATTCGAGGACCGCGGCACGCGCACCGTCGACCTCGATCTTTTGCGCGCCACTCGCCTCATGACGTCATCGACGACCCAGCCGCGGGTAAAGCCCACGCGCGCTACGACACCCTTGAAACTCACCTCCACGACCTCGCTGCCGCCCAGGTCCCGCAAGATGACTAGCGCGTTTGCGGTGGCGCCCCCCACGCACTCATCATCGTCCGGCGGAACTCAGTTTCCCCTCAGCGGCGAGTCCAAGGGCGGCGGGGGACAGGAGGCGGTGACGGCCACGTCTCTGGGGGCGACGGTTGCTGTCGGGCTGACGCTCCTGTTACTGAACGCGATCGTGTTTGCGGCGGCATACTGCCAGTGGATGCGCCTGCGCCGCTCGCACGCCGCGAACAAGGACAGCGAGCAGGCGCAGCAGCGGATGACCGACGTCGAGTACGTCGGGACGCGCTTGCGTCACACTGACGCCGACTGTTCGACGGCCTTCGAGAACAACTACTCGGCCCCGGCGGTCGCGTCGCGCGCGCTCCTCGACGGAGCGCAGCAGAATCACCGACATTTGGCCGGCTGTCGGCATTACAAGGAGCGACAGGCGTCCGGGGGCGCGGCGGCTGTGGGTAACTCCGGGTCGGCGCGGCATCACCGCTACAGCGAGGACAACTGCCACGAGTCGCTGCCGCTGCAGGCGCTGGCGGGGGGCAGGTGCTGCGGGTCGCCGCTGCCGCCGTCCAGCGAGTACGACGTGCTCCCTGGAGCGGCGGAAGAGGAGGAGGAGCCTCCCGAGTCCCCCGGGGAGTCGGAGGTGTCAGTTAGACACTGCCGCAGTCCGTCCCCTCCCCCGCCGCCGAGGGGGATGGATGAATCGCGCGGGACTCTGAGGGGGGGCGATGGAGTAGCGAGGGGAACGCTGAGAGCAGGAGATGAGGAAAGGATTACCCGGTCGCCGGAGTCGCGGGGGGCGTCGCATGGCGAGCGTAATCATAACAATTACTCAACGACGGTTGTTTGATGGAGATGTGATGTGGGTGAATGATTCGTTGCCAAGTTGATGAGACCTTAGACGAGTTACGACGTGGCAGTCCCCGATGTCAGGGTTGGCCACTGGAGCCCACCTCCCCTAAAAAAGGAGTTGATGGCGCCAGCACAGACCTGTGGCCTCCCGCACGTGAAGCACCAGCTAAACTGCCGTCTCGACTGTACTCCTAAACATGAAATTTTTCTTACAGGAAATTTTTGAGGTTTTGCCTCTCAGGAATTTTGCTGCACTTAATTCTTGAGTTTTTGAGGACTGCCCATTATATATGTAGCATGTGCAGCTTTATTGTCGCGCATGTAATTTTTGCAAATTTGACAGATCCGCAAAATTCGCTAAGATCACATGCACAGTTTGACATTTGCTTGGTTAAACTTAATACATTGGACTCGGGAACAAAATTTTGGCTCCATGATCGGAAATCCTGGTTACGGGGCAGTGCCGTGAAGATGTAGAAAATAGCAAATAGTGTAGCATTCAGGGAGAGATGAGCTAAACGTGTGAGATAGTTTCTTGTTACTGTAGGTTGGTGATTGAGATACCTGCAAGTGACTGTTGAATATCGGCTACCAATGTTGAGCGTTTGTTGAAGATTCGCTACCGGTACCAATGTTGAGCGTTTTCACAAGTTTAGAACAACGTCATTGCAGACATCGGCTTATTATGGCAGTGGCTGCATGCTGTCATGCACGGACGGATCCAGCCGGGGGGGATGGGGGATGATGGGATTCCCCCCCACCAGCACAACGATGGTCCTTGTTCTAACAAACGCGTTGATAAGACGGTGTAAAAAATCTTTCATGCATGAAGTGTTAAGAACTAAAGAGTAAGATCGTAGTGGAAAAGCTGAATGTCAGAAGTGGATGGATTTGTATTTGTTGGATTTAATAATATCAGGTGTGACAAAAGTTCTGGCAGAACTCCCTCCCCCGCTCCCCCCCCCCGCGAGTTCGTTTCAGAGGGCATATGTACAAAGTTATAGAAACATGTACAAAGTTATATTCATCAACCCCCACCAAAGAATTCTGGATCCGTCCTTGCTGTCATGAGACAGTCGCCGCTATGTGCTGCAAAAACGTTTTTAGCAGTGGTGTGTTCTTGGCTCAGGCTATCTACTGTTCTTGGGTTACATCTTACAATATTTTTGGATTTTTACGGCGTGCGCCGATAGGCGAAAGCCGTATTGTTTCGGCCCGGTAACTTTATTTATTTAATTTTTTTAAATTAAATTAATTTTTTTTTTTTTCGGATATTTGGTGCATTCCCGGAGACTCGCCTCCTGACCTATAAGTCTAGAATAAGGGTCAAAACATTTTTCCCGTTAACGAAAATGTTTTCAGCCAAAAAATTTCATTGCAAACATTATGGGGGTGTCCGGGGGGGCCACTGCTCGCACTTTTGCATGAATCGCGATAACTTTTTTACTATCAGTCCGATTTGCACGCTTTTTTCACCAGATTGTTCCACTTACTACTTACTAAAAAACGCCCTATGCATGTTTTAACAAAATATTGATATATAAGATCGGCGAACGGTTTTATGAAAGTTTGGGGGGGCCAAAACCTTTGCGCCACAATAACTCAGCCACCACTGAACGGATTTTGACCATTTTTTCAGGGAACATGCGGACTAAGTCCGGATTATACAGGTTCGCTTGGATTTTGAAAAAAATTAAACGGTGTCCCCGGGAGCCTCCCCCCCAATTTTTTTTTATATATTTTAACGCCATCGTGGGTAACAACCTTGAGCGTTACAATTATGAAACCAGGGGGAAAACATATATACCATTGGGGGAAGCGCTTCTGGTAGAATAATTCTTTAGAAATATTAAGGGGGCCGGGGGATGCCATTTCATGCACTTTTTCAAGAATTGCGATAACTTTTTTCTATCAGTACGATTGCATGCTTTTTGCATCAGATTGTTCCACTTACTACTTACTAAACAACGCCCTATACATGTTTTAACAAAATATGGATATATAAGATGGGCGAACGGTTTCTATTAAAGTTGGGGGGTCAAAACCTTTGCATTACAATAGCTCGGCCACCACAGAACGGATTTTGACCATTTTTTCAGGGAACATGCGGACTAAGCCCGGATAATACAGCTTCGCTTGGATTTTGAAAAATATGAACGGGGCCCCCGTGAGCCCCCCACAAAAAAAAAATTATTCACATAATCGTGGGTAACAACCTTGAGCGC
>JAQIWG010008903.1:0-11054 GCA_034695025.1 Chamaedrilus cognettii | reverse complement strand
CTTAGCCAAGGGGGGCCGCAACAGCATGTGCTTACGCTTTTTGAGGGGGGTGCTCAGGAGGGTCCAAACGCAGAGACAGGAAGCATCATTCTTCTGAATAGTAAGCTATTAGTAGCTAACAGTTACAGTACTAGACAATATGCGAGACTGCTGCCGTACAACGCATTACAGTTTCTTATTGCGCTTTTGCTTTCATAGCAAGCAATGAGTCGCACTGAGAGCGATGTTCAAAATTTTGCGGGGGCCAAAAGTGTGTGCATAGGGGAGGTCAGATTTTGGAAATATTGACTACACGAACGTACTAAATGGACAAGCCTTTTGTCTGCAGAAGGTCACGGATGCAGTTTGGAAGATTGTCCACCGCCGCAACTGTCCTTCCAGCTGCTTCATCCACCCTAAAGGTTCCTCCCAATCCCCCCTCCGTGGGGGCCCTGAGAGCCCCCCTGGGAGCAAAGGGGGGCGCTGCAGGGGGCGCCAGTGTGATGAAGGCTGGGTCCGTGCCAATCAGAGGCAAGGCGACAGCTGATAGGAGGGAAGAAGCTGGTGCAACGGCCAATAACAGTACAGCAGTAACTGCAATGGCCAATAGAACTATCGCAAGAATTTCAATGGCCAATGGAAGTGCAGCAGCCGGAGTGACCAATAGAATTACGGCTGCAAATGCGGCGGCCAATAAGAACGTGGCAGCAAGTGCCGTACCTAATAGAATCATGGCAGTGAGTGCTATTGCTAGAAGGCGCGTGTCAGTGACTGGCTCAGCGGTCGGCAAGGTTTCAACGACAGGATTAGGTTGCAGGATTGCTGGCAGAAATCTTGGCGTCCAAGTGGTGAGAAACACCACTTCGAATGCCCCCCGGCAGGCCAGTCTGGCAAGCGGCAGGATGGCAAGTTTGGTTGCCGGCCAAAATGTTAGTAGGCGCTCGAGTCAGACTGCTGGAAAAAGTTCTTTGGCAAGTGTCCCTACCAGGCATGGCAGTGCTGCCATGCTTGGCAATCCTACCAAGGCTGGCAATCTTACCAAGCCTGGCAATCCTACCAAGCCCGGCTATCCTACCAAGCCCATCAATCACATCAAGCCTGGTATTGCCAAGCGCCCAACTGTCTTCGTTCCCAAGAATCCCACGGTGGCCAACGTGAGACAAACGGTGATGAGCAATGCTGCTGGCCGTGTGAGTGCTAAACCTTTCCTTGCGGGCAAGAGAGCCTTTGCAACAAATATGCCAACAAACAAGTTCGCACACAAGCAAACAAACAAGATGACAAACAAGCAGACACAAAGGTCCGCCCTGGTGTCCCACTCTATGAAAATAACCTCGTCCGGAGTAAAACCCGTAAGTTCCGCATCCAAGGGTAGCGCTAGAGGTAAAGGTCAGCCGAGGGTCAGGTTCCTGGTAGCTGAGGGCAAGAATGACGTAATTAGGCGGTCTGTGATTGCCTCGACCCCCCACACCAACCACGGCGCCCTTCCGCATCATTTCACTCCCGCTTTCTCCCTCATCAAAGGGGGCAACAACCCCCCCACGGGGTGGAACACAAGGGAGGGGCATCTGACTCCATGGCGCTCAGCGAAGGCTTTTTCACTCGCTGGCGCAGAGGTTAGAACGCCGGGAGGACTGGCGTGGGCGCTGGCGACACCTGGCGGCACTGAGCGAGGGAAGTTTTCAATGGCGGCGAGAGACGACAAGACTATGAGGTGAGTCCGAATTATTTATAATCAAATTAAATCATAATTACTGTCAAACATGAAATTTTTGCATGCAGGTAATTTTTGCGAATTTCACGAATTGGGAAAACTTGCAAAAATGACATGCAGCCCTTGTAAGCTGCAGAAACTATTTTAATGGTCCTCAAAAACGAGAAAATTAATTGCAGTGAAATTTTTGAGAAGCAAAACCGCGAAAATAACACGCAGCAAAAATTTGATGTTTTGCGGTATTTGGTTGAATTTCATTTTTTTACGTGTTTTTTTTGGCAACGTTTTAGATTTCATTTTACATGCTGTTTGTCACTGTTTGTTGTTCACTATTCCCTGCTTTGCAGTCTAACTTTCATGTTCTGATCATTAATAGAATTAGAAATTATTTAGACACCACAAAACATATTTTTTCCAGTATGCATTCCATAGATAAAGAAAATTAAAAATCAGGTTGTGTGATCGGGTTGCGTGATTGAGAGTGGATTTTATAGACGTCCCGTATCTTTGTTCGCACCTTTTCTTTAACCTTAGCTTAGGAGACAATTTAACGGCAGCTCATAACAGCCATTAGAAAAACTCGCAGTACCGTATATTTATAGATGAAAAAAAATTACAATTAATGTTTGAATGAAATTGGGTTAATTTGAATTCAATGTCAACAGAACTTATTTTGCTCAAAATCTATGACGTCATGTTAATTTAATGACCTCATCTGTTAATTTAAATCAACTAAACAAGCAGCTTCTTTGAAATAACAGTTAACGGCTGCCATTAAATTTCTTGCTAAGGTAAAGGTAAAGGTGGGAACAAAGGAACGACTATAGAACCCACTCTTAAGAATGGCAAGTCTCTATGATAAAGTGGCAAGCAGCCTCTAACCGCGTAGGCAACCTGGGTTTCGGTTCCTGACCGGGGGCAAAACAACAGTCCATAACAAGAATTTGTACATAAGCGGCGGTATATATAGCTGACCAATCACACACAAGCACTTAACGCAGTCGTACGCACTGATTACGTCACACCACTGGTCTACGTGAATGTCTCGCTCGACTCTGACGTAAATGAGTGCCAGGCCTCGTGTCTGGGGAAGATAGGCAAAGTGTACTGAGGCAGTAGGCTCTGTCTCACGCTCTGTCTATCAGTGGATGATACCCAGCTATTGCTTGCCCGCTCAAAACGGTGCTAAGGGGATGAGCTCCCATGGTGATACGCGTTACTGGTTACAGTTACAGCATACGCGATAAGTTTCTTCTCTTCTTCTACAGGAGAGGCCAAAAAAGTGAGACTGCTTAGCGCTTGTTACAGGTGCAGCTTTTATTTATATCGTAAGATGACAAATTTTAAACAGTCGTCTATTATCAATGTTTGCCATGGATTGCAAGGTAAAGTTTTTACTAATTTTTCACTAAATCAGTTTATTTGCGAGTCATAAAAATCTACCAAACTTAACAAGATATTGATAATAGACGACTGCGTGTGCAAAATTTGCTAGTTTATTTTAACTTTGGGACTAATTATTTTATTAGGTTAACTGTTAAGTAATATTTCTGTATTGAAACGCTGTGGGGTCTCGTTTTGCGTCCATCCTGTGGAAAAGTAGTTGATTGCTCTGGAAACAGTTACGCCTTACTTACGATTAGATTACTTGCAGCCACCACAGGGGATGAGGGGCCAGGGGACACTCACGCCTATATAACTATTTTTCTTAATTTAGCCCACTTTAGTATGAGGGGACGATTGCATCTTTTGCTAAAATTAAGGCTGAAATGAAGAAAACTGTCAAATTCAGCGCTATACTAATTTCAATCCGACTCTTTTTTTCCTTTTTCCAAAAGGTGTGTGATCTAAACGTGTGTAGCAGTATTTTTCTATCGCAGGGAGAGGCTGAGTCGCTGGTTGGCTGAGAGGGGCAAGTCCGTATCTGGGTATCGACATTCTGCCTGCTTCGGGCTGCATGGCCATGCCCCCCCGTCTAATGCCGACCAATCACGAGCCAAGACTGCGGACCGATCACAAGTCGCCGATAATCTGAAGCGCAGTCTGGTGCGTGTTTGATTAATTTTAGTTTTATTAATCGAAAACTGGTTTTCGGAATATTTAATACGCATTTGGATAAAAAGTCGTTTTGTCGATATGAAAGTTACAGGTATGCAAGCCGTGCACTGGGTGAAATTCACCAGCAAATTGATAAGAATTAAACTCATAATTTACTTCAGAAATTAATTTAACCGTTGACGGATGCTGTAGTGGAATGAGCAGGTACGATTGATTCATGGTTTTGATCTGGAGGTCGTGGTGGTTTGGTGGGGAAGTTTAACCCCTAGTCAGATATTTTAGTTCAAATGCACTCTGCACCTTTACAACTTATGACTTTGCAACTACGAGTCTCATGGTCATCATTTTTCTTCACTATAATGCAGAGGGACCAATGAGGTATTAAGAATCGTGTGTACTGTGTAGTAGCAAAGACTATTATGACCAAGGAACTGCCCCCTTCGTTGATTGCCTTTACGAATCACCTGGGGAACTCTGGGCTTTAGACCTATTCTCTGTGTGCCTCAGTCTGCGGGGGTGAGAAGTTTTTTCAATTTATTCTTAGTGTGGGGGTTTTGTGCTGTGTAGTTTAAGGATTGTGTGCAGCAACAAAGACTATTGAAGTTGGGTTCTGTGCAAGAGAGCTGGCACAGAACCGCTCTCCCTTCTTTGGTAACCTATTATGACTTGCCCAGGTGCTCTGGGCTCTAAGCCAACTCTTTGTTCCTCAGGTTGCTGGGGACAGATTTATTTTTGTGTTATCTTGATCTGAAAAGTTAGCAAATGTGAAGAAGCGAGAAAGGTGTCTGATGTTGCTGTGTCGTACGAGGGGCCTTGCGACATGGCACAGGCATCAGATGTGTTCTATGTGCACCTTCTCTATTTTCTATATTTTTTGTTCTTCGATCGCTGCTCACTTTTATTTTGATTTTTAATCGACTGCGAGATGTAATGTTTCATTTTTTTTCGAACTGGCATCTCTGGAACCAGTTATCCTTGTGTGTGCAGTCGTACGAGCATCAGCAGCAGTCTGCGTCACTGCCCTCTGTCGGCTGGCAGAGTGCGGCAGGCGTGAGCGGCGCAGGGGCAGGATTCCAGAATAACCTTGTCGAGCTGCTACGTGAATGTCTCTCCCTTATGACTACAGTGAGTTACGCATGTTGCTGAATATACCGTCGCAAATTTGTGGCTAGTAAATGACATTTTTTACACATTTTAAAATGTTGTGTGCTAACTTTAAAAGTTGGTTGTGATCTGACATCTTTTAATTTTCACCACTGCAGGTCAGGGAACAATGAATTGACCTGCAGCCCAGAGCTCCCCGGGCGAGTCGTAAAAGACGACTAAGAAGGGGGAGCAGTTCTATGGCGGCCCTCTTACACAGATCCGGACCGTAATAGTCTTTGTTACTACACGCGGTCCTTAAAATACTACCTCGCCACCACATCTTTTAATCCGATCATATTGTGGTTTGTGAACTGTTCCTGTTCCATTAACGAAATGTAGTAATAATTACATTATGGTAATTACGTCATTGCGTAGCACAAATACAAAATATTGAAACTTGCAACTCTAATAATGAATGTTGGGCCTGTTGTCCGTGTCCATTCTGTCACATTCACTCTCACAGATTCTCAGGTCTCACAGATTTTTTATTGTTTGCTGTTAAGGTTAGATTTGGATTAGGTTACTGTTAGGGATAGGGACCCAGCAAGGCGCTGTGGTGTAGTGGTTAAGGCGTCGGATTTTGAGTCCAGAGGACCAGGGTTTAAGTTCCTGCGTCTCCAACTATGAAACCATGTGTTACAGGCCCTTTTGGAAGGTTGTTAAACACACAAGTGTCGCTAGCTGCTAACCCGGTGCTAGATTTGGTTTGTTTGTTTGGTTGGCGTCAGGAAGGGCATCCGACCGTAAAAACCCAGTCCTGATCAGGGCAGGCGAAAACGTATAGAACTGTGTGACAACATGGACATTAACAGATTACAGAATTAAAAGGAGGTTTTTAGTTAGTTTTTAGAATAGGGTGTGGTTTAGTAATATTGATAATACTAATACTGGGCTTATGGCCCATTTAAGCCGGGTATTTTCAGGATTTGATGCTAAACCTAATCATACATACCTTAAAGTCAGCGGGACAAAAATAAATAAGATCAAGGAGAACGGGAACCCTTGTTGCGGCAGGGTTTTCCCCCGCAGCATCTGCTCGGCTGGCTGGACGAGGTGTCAGTGCGCATCCCGTCAGTGCGCCAGGCGGCCTGCTACTGGACGAGCAAGGTCCAGCTCGGTCTGGTGGCGCGCCCTGGTAATTGGGACACTGCTTTGCGCGGCCTCAACGAGGGAATGCAGTGCGGTGCACAGGTTGGCACACCCTTTTAAATTATTCGGTTTTTGTTTCTTGCATGTCTTTTACGCTTTTTCCCCTGACAGTGATTAACTGCGAATGCTTAATGTTTCTGTTGCATGCCATTTCCCATGTACATTGAATTGCTTTGACTTTTAGGATTCAAAAAAAGATTGCATGTCGTTACATCAAAATTTCTTGTCCTATTAGCGACCAATCAAGCTTTGCAGTGTCTCTTTGATCTTTATATACAAATATTTGATTTGTTTAATGCCGAAAACTTAGTTTTTGGATCATGTTTCAGTGTGGCAATTTTGAGAAACATTTGATATGTGATTCAGGGTGTGCCCTGTGTTCAAAATGCAAAAAGTCTTGGGGGTGTTAATTTTTTACTTTCAAATATGCAAAATTTTCTCATTTTTTCTAGAAACGGTTTCTTGGAAGCTTTTTTCAACAGCAATTTTGACACCGTTTTCACAAATTCTATCTGTTACGCCTGATGCCACGGCTATCAGTATTATGGTAATTGGTGAACAAAACCTTTTAGAAACTATTTACATTTTTTTTTTAAACATAACTTTTCTAAGTCTTTATCTAGAAATTTTGACTTAATAACTTGGTTATTTATCAATGGTCGCAGAGCTACTACAAAGTACTTAATACAATGACGATATCCTATTTGATAGTATAAATTCACGTTTTATATCTTGCTGTTTTAACCTTTTACTTTGTATTTTATTTGTCATTGTTCCAGTGATATGTTCTCTACAATTTTGCTCGTCTCGATCTTATGCAGTATACTTCTGGTGATTGTGAGAACCTATGCGTCAAGTATAGTTAGGAGCCTTGTGAGCGCAGACTATGGTTTTTTGTGAACTATAGGGAGCCTTAGGTCATCCTGTCAGTGAGCTTGTATTTTATTTCGTGAAATGTTTTTATCATTTGTGCTTATTGATGAATAAAAAAATAATAATAATTATGCATGCAAGCAGTGTGAAAGTGTGAAGGTAAACAAAATAATTAACTGCTAAAATTAGACAACCAGTCCAGCTCTGAAAGTACTTCTTAGTCTAGTATTACATAGCTTTAGTTTAACAAAATGTTTCAAATTCGTGCAATATCTGCCAATAGTTGTGAGTATGTTTTTTCACAATTTTATTTACAAGTGATATTTCTTCGTTGCCCGGCTTGCATGGGTTAAGGAGGGGATGGGGAGGGATTTGTAATTTAAGGATCGTGTGTACTGTGTTGTAACAAATACTGTTACGGTCCGGTTACTAAGAGGGCCGCCATAGAAAATCTTCCCCTTCTTTAGTCGCCTTTTACAACTCGCCCGGGGAGCTCTGGGCTACAAGTTTATTCTTTGTTTTCCGACTTGCAGGATTAGGAAGGGACTTGTTCTTAGAAGTACTTTCGTTACTTGTTGGCAGCTTTATTGTGATGTCGCTGTCGGCGTTTCCGGTCAGATTATTCGATGCATGCGGTTCATCTATTTCAGCCCGTGGCCGAACTGGAGGCTCTGCGTGCTGAACTGGAGATCATGCAGCAGCAGAATCAGCAGCAGCAGCAGAAGGATGAGCAGCAGCAGCAGGAGGGGTCCGTGCCTGCGGAAGATTGTGCGGCAAGAGAAAGGGTGCGCCGCTCGGAGGCGCTCTACCAGCGCATCGCTGCTGAGGTGCAGGCGGTGAACGTGTTTGAGTCGTCGACGACCAAGTACTGGGTGAGGGGGTGAGTGCAGCCGCGTCTGATCTATGTTATGGACCTATGGCCTATTATATACCCTATTAAATACATGTAGATTACGACCTAATCACAGCAACCAGAGTTGCGTGCTCACCATTTGCTCTCCTCACATAAAGTATTTGGAAATTAGTAGATAATAAAGTTACAGCGACAGCGACCGCTGAAAAGGAGAGCGGACTGTGTGGCCGTGGCGCGGATTCCATAGCCGGATTTATCTTGATGGGTGCCCCTGGGCAGCGAGATGATGGACATCCATAAAGCTCTTGACGGGGGGGGAGTGTTGATGTATATTTCTCAAACCATAACCCATACAGTCCAATTTTTGGACTATATACATTGTATTGTACACTTTATAATGTTATGTTAGATTGGGCCGCGGCTCAGCTGCAATTAATGACTGAAATAGAAATAATTGGGTTGGTCAACCTGGGCAGTTGCCCTTGTTGTCCAGGCCTAAATCCGGGCCTAGCGCATTCCGTTTGCTTTAACAGGAGGGAGCCGCAGACTTGCAAAGAACTTTTTGAGGAACCTTTGAACCATCCGAACCCGAACTAGCAGCAAGCAGTTGCCTTCAGTGTGCTATCGTTTCTCAATTGCATGAAAACCGCTCTATAAATAAACGCGTTGTTAAATGAGATGAAATGAAGACCCCACATTGTTACCCTTGTGCTTGAAACAGTTTTGAGTGGACTTTAAACTGAGTATGGAAGAGATAATAATGGTTGAGAATAAAACTGTTAGGAAATTAATTAAAACTGATATACACAGTGTTCTATAAAAAATGAAACCTCTTGGGTATCGTTGAAAAGGAAAATGAACTGATTTAGCTGAACTGACGAATTTGGTTCTTTAGCAAAGAAATATTTTATATGAAACTTTTTTGCAGTGATTAAATGATGAGGTCCTACGAACTTATTCCTGATATTTTAAATAGATGTCTCTAAATTCTATATTCTGATCAACAGCTGCGTGTGTTTCAGAACTGATGCCAGTCGAACGCCGCGCCCCCCACGCACTCCCGGACTGGGTCGTCGCTCCCTGCGCACCCCCGCTCTCGCCACCCCCCTGCCCCTTTCACCCCCTACTTTTGTTTCGTCTCATTCCCTCCGCCGTGAATCCTTCACGGTGTCCACCACTCCTCTCTTCGACCATTCCCCCACTTCCACCCCTAGGGGTCAGTCCCCCCTGAACCCTGATCGACCTCTGCTTAACCCAGAACAACCTCTGCTGATCCCAAAATCCCCCCTAATTATCCAAGATCCCCTGGAAACCTTTGCAAATGTTGAAGTTTATGGACCCCCTCTTGCAAACCCTGAACCCCTTCTCATGACCTTGGGTCCCTTTGCAACCCCAGGGCCCACCCTGAAAACTCCAGGACGCCCCCTGAAGACCCCAGGACGCCCCCTAAAGACCCCTGGATCGTCCCTGAGGACCCCAGGAGCCCCCCCAGTGACTCCCCGACCCCCATCGGTGACCCCCGGCCTGCCCCTGGTGACCCCGGTGCGCCGTTCCACACGCCAAAGCCTGGCGCTGCTGCCTGCAGGCCTGAGGGACCCTGAGGGGGCCGTGGTGGGCAGCCTGGAGGAGCTGGGGGAGGAGGGGAGGGCCGCCGTGGCGTACCTGAGCCTGCTGGCCCTTGGTCTGCAGGGGAGCGTGGGGGGGAGAGAAGGGGAATAGGGGGAGGGGGGGGCCTCTTGGCATGGGGGCTGGAGGGGAGCGCAGTAAGAAGAGGGGACTAGGGGAGAGGGGGGCCTACTGGCCCTGGGACTGGAGGGGAGTGTGGGGGTGAGGGGGTGACTAGGGGAAGAAGGGGGCGTTTCTGGTTGTGGGGGTGGAGGGGAGAGTGCGAGAGAGAGGGAAGGCTAGAGAAGAGAGAGCTAGGAGAAGAGTGGTGCCTGTTGACACAAGGCCTGGAGGGGAATGTGGAGTGTGTGGTGGGGCTAGGGGGAGAGGGGGGTATGCTGGCCCGGGATCTGAAGGGGTTGTGAAAAGGGGAGATGTAGGGAGAGGAATGGGGCTCCTATAGGGAACACTCCTTATTCAACCTGAATAGCTTCGCTCTGAGCTAGACTTCAGGTTTTGTAGCAATGGTTAGAGGTGGTAGAATTAAAGCCATAGACCAGCGCTATAAATAGCAATCTATTAATGAATCGTATGTGTACTCCAACTAAATTCAAGCAGCACACCTAGCCAAACCCTAATCGTGCCTTAACACTGACGCAGCCCTGACCCTAACTTGTTAACCCTACACGCATCCCGTACCTCTACAAATCCGAAATCTGAGCGGAGGATAATGCCATCAACAAATCACTACTTTCTAAAGGCTGTGTCTTATTTCTGGTAAGGCCAACGGCCGTATGGCTTGAAACTGGTTAAGCAACTGCCTTACCTGCCTAGAGTGATTTACCCCAGCAGGTCGGGGAACAACAAATAAACTTGCAGCCCAGAGTCCCCCGGGCGAGTCGTAAAAGGTTACTAAAAAGGGGGGAGCGGTTCTGTGGCGGCCCTCTGACACAGAATGGGACTGTAATAGTCTTCGTTACTACACACGGTCCCTAAATTACAATCCCTTGGAGTGATTTGCACCCCTGCTTTCGATTACCCACAAGTTGTGAAATGGCACCTTCTTAAAGTATGCATTTTAGGTTTTCATAAGATGATTGTTTTCTGACCCTGCAGCCTGGGGCAAATCGATCATCGGTTTACAGTCTAGAGCTCCCTGAGCATGTCGTAAAAGGCAACTGAAGAAGGGGGCAGTTTCTTGGACTCCAATCGTCTTTTGCTACACTCGGACACGGTCCACAAAAACCACAACGATAAAGGGAGAAATATTATATTCCGATGATTGAGTGATGTTGGTTTCAAGTAGGCGATAGAAATGAATATTGTACCAATGTAGTCTACGTAGGCTCTACTGTTTTTGTTTGGTTTTAGTAGTTGACGTTGCTTAAATTTTTGAATACTTTGCTTATTTATATCTCTAACATTATTCTGTGGCATATTATTGGCGCTTCTAAACACCTAATTGCTACTCTCTCTTCGGAATTATTGTTAGTTACAAGCTGAACTTATTGTTTGTTGCCATTGAGTCGTGTCAAGTCCACGGTGTTACGATTGAGTTAGAGTTACTGTTGACTTGAGGCCAACACCTTCCCAACCCGCTCACTTGAAATCGATTTTCAACACCGCGCTAACACGGTGTTAACACCGTGTTAGCGCGGTGTTAACACCGTGTTGGGC
>JAQIWG010008902.1:0-11055 GCA_034695025.1 Chamaedrilus cognettii | reverse complement strand
TAGCCCGGCCTATGTAGCCCGGCCTATGTAGCCCGGCCTATGTAGCCCGGCCTATGTAGCCCGGCCTATGTAGCCCGGCCTATGTAGCCCGACCTATGTACATGTACAAGCCGAACACAGGCGAGATTGTGTACATTGCGGCCCTGTATACGGGCCTATGCATGCAGAGAGGTGGATCAGCATGACTCGATCTTACCCCATTTCCCGCGGCCCAAAACATGCCCCGTCTCACGGTCGTAGAAGAACCTCAGACACCCCCGCACCCTCCCCTTGCAGCCCCCCTGGGCGGGAGGCTCAGGGGGATGCGGGACTGGCTCCCCCTCGGCGGGAGGCTGAGACTGCAGGGGAGCCTCCCCCTGAGCGGCTCCTTCGGGGGAAGGCTGAGGCTGCACGAGTTCCTCCCCCTCAGCCCCCCCGGGGGGAGGTTGAGCCAGCAGGGATGTTACCTGCTCTTCCTCCGTCATCGCTCACTCAGTCTCGGAAGCGTCGGTCTTTGTCCCCGGCCGCTCTTGTCACCTGCAACACGGATCATATGAGATCGGGGAGGCCCGAGAGAGGGGGGGGAGGTGATGCAAATTTATTCGTTCGAGACAGAACAGAACAGCAATAAATAAATAATGACATGTGTAAGTTAATGAAATAGAAACTCATTCGACAATATTAATACGTTGTAAAACTTGATCTATAGGTACCCCTGCGCCGCTTCCAACGTAGCTTATTTAGGCCGGCGTTTTTATAACCTAAAATTATTATTTTAATACGCCATGATCGCTAGGCCTATCTGTTGGATCGCAAAAATCTGACGTGTCACAATCCCTCTAGTCTTTGATGAACACTTAAGGCCTAACATTTTAACATATAGGTTACAAACCAATGGTCAGTTTTTTCCAACGACCCTTAAGGCCTATAATAATTACTGTTAGCATTTTTATGCTACTACACTGGTTAATGACCACTATTATTATTTGATTGGCGTAATCTCAGAAATTGAATACTTTGGTGACTGCAATCTGGTCACAATGAAAAATAAAATGAGTTTGGCGCGCTAAAATTAAATAAATGAATAATTAATTAATTAAATGTCAACACGTCAAGGATGAAGTTCGAGACTCCGGAGATCTCGTGGCACGAGCGGGACCCCGTGTACAGCGTCGACCTGCAGCGCGTGCCGCCCCCTGACGGGCTGACGCGCCTCGCCACCTGCGGCACTGATCGAAAGATAAGGGTCGGTGCTGCTGTATGTGCGTCCGGTAATACCACTAAACGAAAAATGAATTTTGGGGATTGTTGCAAAAAAGATTCTTCGATTGCATTTTAAAATAAAATACCCCCAGCTTCCATTATAACATGTGTCATTTCATTAAAAAAGTATTCCCAGATATTTAAAATCTTCCCAGATATAATTTTTAGAGGCGCGGTGTAATTCGTATCTCATTTGCTTTGGCCGTGTGTACCAGCTAATATACCGTAGTGGACTCCAGCCTGGCCGTAGTTAACATCAGTCACGTTCTGTTGTCAGATCTGGTCACTGCGCACGGATGCCAGCGACAGAGTGAGCGTAGACTTTCTCTCAACACTCAGCCGACACTCGCGCGCAGTAAACATTGTGCGATTTTCTCCCGATGGTCAGTACTTTGATCTACACTACGCAGTATACACCCTCAGGCCTTTTTACGTTTATCAGTGTAAGATATATGGTTTGCAGTGTGATAAAACCGCTCACGCTCTGTGGCACTGGCTCTGCAGAGTACAGGATTATAAGGGCAATCAATGGACTTGTCGCATGATCATAGTTTCGGATCGAGTATGCACTACACCAAGTTTCTGTTGTTACATTTTAAAGCTTAAAGGCAACAACACCCTGTGCTGTGTTAGTGGGCTATTTTTAGTATTGATGAAGATAATTTTGATGATTCAAACTGAACGCAAGCGTTGTTGGTTTCAGGACGAGTGCTTGCATCGGGCGGTGACGGTTAGTATTCATTGAGCGATGACGTCATTCAACGATTTGATACATACATGGTGTCTCAGTTTTAACCTCTTGATTGACACCTATTGACATTCGTATTCTGTAATACTTAACGTTATGATTTTGTTCTGTAACGGCAGTTTCTTTGAATGAATTTTGTATTTTTCAATGATTTATGAAAATAATATTTGACGGTAGTACATTAAAATTGGTCCAACCAAGTTTGGAATGAAGTTGCTATAGCTGCTGTAAAGGAAGGAAACAATGTAGAAATAAGCCTTTATCCATAATCTTGGCTTCTCCGATCACACTTTACTGCTGCACAGTTGCTGCTGCTTCACAGCTGCTGATGCTGCACAGATGCTGCAATCATGCTGTGGACTCGCAGTGATACCACTCCAGCGCCGAGTCTCTTCCTGGGGGAGGAGGAGGACAACAAGGAGACTTGGACTGTCCTCAAAATGCTCAGGTCCTTAACCTCTCACTCTAATCCACGTGGTGTTTAGGTCCTAGCCCTTCACCCTAACCCATTGGATGCTCAGTTACCCAACCTCTCACCCTAACCTTCCAGATGCTCAGTCTTGAATCGTAACCCTTAGGACTCTAAATTAAATGTGTCCTGTTCCCTCAGTATTGTCGTTTTGATCTCTAGAGATTTGTTTGTAGAAGTGTTTTAGTGTTTCTGCTTGTATCTGGGCTGTGATGTATGCATTAGTGTGTAAGTCCTGCTGCGTGTATATATGCAGGGATGTGTGCCGCAGTCTCTGTCCTGCTGGTTGTATCTGTGCAGGGGTGTGTGCAGCAGTGTCTCAGTCCTGCTGGTTGTATGTGTTCAGAAGTCACTTGGAGGATGTTTACGACCTCTGCTGGTCGGCGGATGGGAAGCGCATGATCTCTGGATCTGTCGACAACACGGCCATTGTGTGGGACGTACTCAAAGGTGGGCCACTCTATGAAACTTGCTTCAAGGTGGGGCACTACTGTAAAACGTGAAATTTTTTCTGCATGTTTTTTGGTGGTTTTGCCTCTTCAAAATTTTGCTGCATTTAAGTTTTACATTTTTGAGGACCTCCCATGATAATTAGCTTATGCAGTATTATTTCTGTGCAAATCATTTTTGTGACTTTAGCCTATTTGAGAAATTTGCTGAAATGACATGCAAGTGAAAATTGAATGATTTGTATTAAGTATAAATTAGTATAAATTGTATTATACAGTATATGGACCATGCTCAATGATAGGCTGTATGTGTCTGCAGGTCACAAGCTGTGCATCCTCTCTGAGCACAAGAACTTTGTTCAGGGTGTTGCCTTTGACCCGCTCGACAAGTTTCTTGCGACCATGAGCTGCGACAGGTCAGACATCTAACCCTAAACATGAACTTTGACCCTAACACTAACCCCTGCGTCAGCATTGGTCTCACTCGTTCCCTAGGTGCTAGTGAGAAAGCTGTAATTGAAACTTGTTCGGAACCTCGTGATCTCTGAGCTTCGATATTCCTTAATCGGTTGGTTGATCAACCGATTAAATTGGTTGTGAAGAGTTTACATCAAACCCACGGGGCATGTTGGGGTTTGGTTGTGTGCAGGAGCTGCCGCATATACTCTGTGAAGACTCTCAACCTGGTGCACGACGTCAAGAAACTCAGCCTCGCTGGCAGCACTGCTGCTGCTGCTGGAACTGCTGCGGCTGGCAGTGTCAAGTCGACTCGACTCTTCCACGACATTGACACAATGAAGTCCTTCTTCAGGCGCCTCTCCTTCAGTCCTGACGGGCAGCTCCTATTGGTTCCCGCAGGGTGCTTTGACTCCGCCCCCCAGGGGGGTCAAGGGGAGGTGCTGACCTCTAACACGACCTACATCTTCTCTCGGCGCAACCTGGCCAAGTACAACTGAACTGCAAGCCTTTATATTTTTGTTGCATTTTTTGACTCAATTGACTTTCAATCGAACATTTACTTTAGATCTTTGAAATGTAAAAACCAGTCTGCCAGAAGTGCACACTTTTTTTTAAATATTGAAGAACTTTAGTTGCTGTGCAAGTAATTAGTAAAGGGTTGATGACTATGAGTTTGATTGCTAGGGCCTTCGTATCTAAAAGCTTTGTATCCAACAACTAAGGGCCTGGTTGATATGGGCCTGGTTGCTAGCGACCTGGTAGCTAGGGGCCTGGTTGCTATGACGACTGTCGCAGACCGGTGGGTCACCTGCCGTGTGGAGCCAAGGCATCGCTCTGCGTCCGCTTCTGTCCGCGGCTCTTTGAGCTGTGGGGGGGCGAGGGGAGTGGTTTGGGGGTTCAGGGAGGGGGCGTGGGGGGCCAGGAAGGGAGCGCGGGGGGAGTGAAGAGCGCAGTGGCCCTCCCCTATCGCATGTTGTACGCAGTGGTGACGGAGAGCGCGGTGTTGTTCTACGACACACAACACTGCACGCCCTTCGCGCTGCTCTCCAACATCCACTACCACACCCTCAGTGACCTCACCTGGTCTGTCTGACCCGACCTACTTTCATTACATGCTTATTTTTGGAGCTTGTATCAACTCTACTTGAGGATAATTGAATCCTGATATCACCGGCATGGATAACATCGTCATTTGTACATAACTATGTACAACTTTGATGCCGAGATCAAAGGAACATTTAAGGGTGCTATAATTCTATCAAAGATCTGGACTTTTTATTAAATTTGAGATCATTTGGATTTACATACAATGTTAATGTTAAATCAGATGCTAGTTGATCATCTCATGCATATTCATGTAGAACTCGCGTGTGTGACGACCCCTTGCCTCATGCATATTCATGTCCAGGTCCCATGACGGGCGTCTAGTGGTCATATCCTCTACCGACGGCTACTGCACGCTCCTAACCTTCTCAGACGCTGAACTAGGGCCTGTCTTCTCTCAGCCAATCACAGAACTAGGCCCTGCTGGTTCACAGCCGATCACAGATCTTGGTTCTGCTGGCTCCCAGCCAATCACAAAGCTGGAACCTACTGGCTCTCAGCCAATTACAAAGATGGGCTCTGCTGGCTCTCAGCCTGTCGGTGAAGCAGTCTTGCCAGCTGTCGTCAAGCAAGGTGATGGAGGTCCCGTGATGAGTAAGAAGGGAGGGAGTGCTACAGGGGAAGGGACGGACAATGAGGGCTTGCAGCCCCCCCGGCGCCTTCAGCTCACCACGCTGCACCCCCACACAACTGTACCATCAAGCCTCGGGGGGCAGGAGGGCCAGCGGGGCGGCCCCGGGGGGCAGGGAGGTCAGCAGGGTGCTACTGGGGGGCAGGGGTGTCAGTTGGGCCCTCCTGGGGGACAGGGGGGCCAGCAGGGAGCTACAGGGGGGCAGGGGGGCGTGAATAAGGGAGCTAGGCGCATTCAGCCGATAACTCTGTTCACTGTGCCTCAGTGCAAGCTGGCTGCGCAAGGAACCGTATCTCAGTCTAACAGTGTCACGCAGGGGTCTGGGTCTCAGACTGGTGCTGCTGCACATGGGACTGGGTTGCAGACTACGACCAAGCTGGACTCGGTTGAATCGACACCTCAGCAAGTAGGCCTAAGCATTATTTAGTTTTGTCCTTCTGCTTTGTATAGTTTGTTGCTTTAGAGAGCAGTTTACACGAACCATCAGCACAGACAGTATGAAGACTTGCCATGTCAATCAATCCAAAATGAATATCCCTCTATAGAGCGAACAGCACACTTGCTGTTAGCTATTAATGTATGGTAGCTTCTACACGTATATATCTTGTTTCTATTGCGACCGTTGGTTTGTCTTGTAGTTTAGGTATTTGCCTATTGCTTAAATATTATTTTTATATTTACACCGCACAAACAAATTAAGGTCAACTAAACATCAGCCTAACACAAACTCCACAATCCGTGTCCTACCTATTCAAGAATGTAACATTTGAATAACTAACTGATTCAAATAGAGAATGAATAAATATTTGCCTATTGGTTGTGTAGTTTTACTGAAACAGGAAATCTGTTTTCTTTTTTAACACCCATATGTTTCTGCATTTATTGCACCTATTTATTTTTTCTTAATGCTTTTGTATTGATTGAAGTTTTGTGAAAAAAACAACAACTGAAATGAACAACTTCAATTCATAGCGATTAATTGTTTGAAACAGTTCCAAGTCGTTGACTGTGTGTGTGCAGCAGTTCCAAGTCGTTGACTGTGTGTGTGCAGCAGTTCCAAGCCGTTGCCTGTGTGTGTGTAGCAGTTCCAAGCCGTTGACTGTGTGTGTGCAGCAGCAGCTGTTGAAAGACATGGTGCGACCAATGGATGCTGACTTTCACCTGGAGCTCTCCTGCGACACAAACCTAGAACTCTCCACTTCAGTTCCACCTTCCACTTCAGCCACTCCCTCCAAATCATCCAATTCAGCCAATCCACTCACTATAGCCACTCCACTCATTTCAGCCACCCTCTCACCGTCAGCCACTCGATCTATATCCGTCCTTTCATCCACTTTAGAGCCTCCCTCCACTACTGCGTTTCTCTCCACTCACTGCACGGTGACCACTCCGTTGATTCAGACGACGGAGTCAGGGGTGTGTGTGCCGGGGGTGAGACCCACCCTATCCCCAGTGGCAAGGCTCTTTCCTCCACCTCCTTCCAACCAGGCACCGAGTCCAGGCTGGCATGTCGAGGGAAGGGACCAGCTGGAGCTTCACCATTCTGCACCCACTTCCGAGGCGGCAGAATGCACTTTTTTCACTCAAGCCATCCCAGAGGGCAGCACTTCACTGATTCCAGCTCTGAACGGATTTATTCCACCAGCAACGCAGGATGTTGACACACTGTCTGTTGTGGATGGAGTAGGTCTACATTCCCCCATAGCGACGCAGTGCTCAGGCGCCGAGCCCTCCCCGGTCCTGTGCGACATCGCTACAGCGATCTGCATTCCTGCCCCCCCTGTTTCCTACAACATTGCTACACCGGTCTGCTTCCCTTCCACGACTCACCAAAGCTCCAGTACCCTCCCGGTCCCTTACGGCATTGCTACACCGGTCTTCGCCCCCGTGATCAACCCCTCCCTGTTAGACTCTGGTCCCCCACCGGTCCTGTACGACATCGCTACGCCAGATTTGAGCGTCGTGACTGCGAAGGGCCATCCAATGGATTCGATGGATGAAGTAGGTGTGCATCTCACCGGTCCGACTGCTGACTGTGCGACAAGGCCAAAGCTGGTTAAACAACAAGAGCCGGTGAAAGTGCCAGAGCCGGTGAAGGTGCCACGCCGTGTTGCAGTCATGACACTTCAGCGCTTCCCCTCCGACAACTAGCGATCCTGTGTGATATGAAAGTGGGATTGACTGCATGTCTAGTGAGTTGTGTGTAAGGAGGATTGACTACACATCTAGTGAATTATATATCCGTGAAGTTGACCAGTGTTAGCGTGACGTGTATGTTGAGAGAGGAGTGATATAAACAAGAGAATGTTAGTTGACGAACAACGGCGTTGGCCTAAGTCTGTGAGCACTGTGAGCACTGTGCACTGTGAGCAAAATTTTATGGTTGCTATTTATGCAGCAGCACTTATACTAAAAGTGTTAAAAAACTGACTTCTTCTTAAGCTCTGACAAACTGTCCATTTTTAAGGTTAGTTTGGATCTGAACTGAGCTGAATGTGCTTAGCAAAGAAGTGAATAAGAAAAAGTTGAAAGATTGGAGCTACTGTGGATGTCTATTTTTTCTTTGCTGTTTTAAATTACTGTAAAACCTGTTAGAGTGACATTACACATTGCCTAATGGGCATAACGAGGGCCTTAGCGAAAGTAAAATATGAATTTAATTTGACTGGCTTTGAGCAAGTTTCATGATTTTTGAAAATTCTGAGAAGTGGTGTACCAAGTTGATGTTTGCTATAGAAAATTTAGACGCTAAGAGATGTTTTAATGCAACTCTTTCGATTCATTGTACTGATTCAGGTAAACTGCTACTGGTGAGGTCGTTAGGAAGCATTTTTATTCTTCAATTGTCTTTTGTTGTCAAATTCAAGAATTATGGTCTAGACTAATTATTTGTATGATGTGAGCGGTTTGTTTTAAGTGAAGGCCTGTTAACTAGTTGAAATTATGTGAATTCTAAATGATACGGTTAATGTGGTATTAATTCTATATCTTAGTAGATTGCAGCCTGAAACGGACAAAGGCTATGAAGCACTACTGTAACAGTATCAGAGTTCTTGCCAGTGCAGTCGTACTGGGATTTAGTGCTCGACGCACTTCAATTCAAATAATAAAGGTCTTACACTGTGAGCCGAAAATTGAGGGCACTAAGATTATTCAATCAAACTATTGTTACTGGGACCCGTTGGACCTAGACAATGACGTCTGATTTTTTTGGGTATAATTGTAAAGTTGATTACACGATTTTAAAGAAATGACCCTTTTGATCATATCTAAAATAACAATCTCTGAAGTACTATTTTTGCGTAATCAATATTATTTTATGGCCCTAGGTGAATTTATTTTTCATTTACCTTGTATTTTGAGCGTCGGCACATAGCCAGCTTTCAAAGAGTCTTCTGCAAGCCCTGTTGATAATTATTTTCACTTCAAGCAGCCAGTAAACCGCTAGTAAGATAATATTATTTAGAGAATTTGGAGCGCTGATTGGTGAACCGCCGTCAAGTCCTTGGGTGTTAGACAATATCGCTGTTTGCAGTGCTTTACTTAGCCGTGCTGCTTGACCCATTTTAGAAAAATGAAAACAATGAAAAATTTGAGAATAATTCTAGATTAGGCTTAGCCCCCCCCCCCCCTCTAACCTAATTTTGATCGTTAAGTGTTGAATCAGGAGTAAGTGCTATCAGACGAAGCGGAGCAGAGGAAAAGCGAAATCACTGCAACTCGTGGTACGGAGTATGAAGGCTACTGTCGTTGTGAAATATTGATGTTAACCTAACTATTGAACTCTGCTTTAAATTTCAGGATAGAATTAGATACGATGTCCTTGTTTCACCAAAACAAGCTGACGTGTAGGGTTAACTTGCAATTAGGAGTAGGCTATGCCTAACAGCAATAATTAACTTTGATAAATGCAGTCTGTTGAGTGCATAAGATACAAAGTTATAGATGCGTATTAACAGGATTCCTGAACATGCTGCATAGTCTATAGTATTATAGTATTCTAGATTGCTGTGCAGAGTGCAGAGATAGCTCCGCGGAGCAGAGAAAGGGCGGGGCACACAGAGGGGCGTGGCACGCACAGAGGGGCGGGTAAAGGGGAAGGATGACGGTGAACAAGGAGGGGGGCTATAGCGGCTGGAGCGTGGTGGCCGCGTCGTTCTTCGTCCACTTCATAGTGGGCGGTCTGGCGTACAGCGGCGGCGTCTGGCAACTCATCTTCCTCGACTACTTTGAGTCGACGCAGTACGAGACAGCATGGCTCTGCGCAATACTGCTCTCACTCACCGCTCTGGGGGGTCTGTACCCCTCCCACCCAGCTAGAGGCTCTCTACCCCTAGCCATTAATATGATATGAAAGATGATGAAATAGTGTAAATAATGATATAATGTAAAAAAGTAAATAATGAACGTTTCTAGTATCGCAGTTTATGCCATCTTTTAATTCATGGTACATAGTCCATGGCTTTCTTCCATTAACTTTCTAGGTCATGGTAATGTTGTGTATGAACGGCTTACCCATAATGGATAAGTTGATTTCTTCCACTGTCTCAAAGATGCTAGAATGTTTAGCTTTGCATGAAGCAATTTCATTTTGTTATCTGATATATTCGCCTGGCGTTTTCAACGTATTGATGCACCGCATTTAGTGCTCTGCCATGCAGGGATACGGAGCACACTGATTTATTCTCTGCCATGCAGGGATACAGGGCACACTCATTTATTCTCTGCCATGCAGGGATAGGATACAGGGCACACTCGTATTCTGTCGTACAGGGATACCAAGCACACTGATTTCGTTCCGGTTTGGTTACCGCGTGTCGGTGTTGTGCGGGGCTCTGCTGACGATCACCGGACTGACGCTCGCTCTCTTTGCGACCGAGCTGCAGGAGCTCTACCTCAGTCTGGGCGTGATCACAGGTCACAAGTCATAATCATCTCCTTATATGACGTACAATAATTATCTATTGATGTGAATGAAAGTACTAAATAATTATTTTGCACTGTGTCAATGTTGTAAACTTACTGCTTGTTCTATTGGCTGTTGGTGTAGTCTGATTTCTTTTTATGTTATTGATTTATTTCTGTCTGTGACGAATTAATGCACACACACATACATATATAATAATTATCACAGGGCGTGATCATATCAAATAAATATCTGAGCGCAGGCGTGGGCCTCGTTCTCGGTCCATTGGTGATGATGCTCTGTGGATAATATGCAATAATTATCTCAGTGAGTGATAACATGCACTAATTATTCCAGTTGAGGATAATGTCTGACAATTATCTCTGCGAATGATAATATCAAGTATCCTTGCGCGCAGGTCTGGGCCTGGGCCTTGTCCTCACCCCCTCGGTGATGGTCCTGGGGGGGTACTTCTCCGATCAACTCTACTTTGCCTCGAGCGTCGCCGCGACCGGGTCGAGCCTCGGCGTAGTGTTCCTCCCGGTGGTCCTCTACCACCTGGAGGAGATCTTCGCCTGGAAGGGCGCGCTGCTGCTGCTGCTTGGCCTTGCTGCGCACCTGCTGTGCTGCGCTGCGCTGCTGAAGGACGGCGCCGCCCAGAGCTCCTCGCAGCGTCGACGCAGGCGTCTGCTCAATATCTTCGACCCGTCGCTCTTCAAGTGAGCCATCGGGGACGCTGACCTTGTTGTGGTCTTTTTCTGAAAAAGAGAAGCATCATTACTGTAACCTTATTTTTGGATTATTGTGTTGGTTTTTGGGGCGCTCTAGCGTACTTTGACTGTTGGGCGAACCATGTAAGAGAGTTAATTGTTGGCCATTGTGTTTTAGGAGTGTTTTGTGTTGGCCTCTTGTATGTAAAAGTGTTTAATTGTTGATGCAAGAGTTTTAATTGTTGGCCGCCGGTATGTGTAGGAGTGTAGTGTGTTGGCCTTCTGTGTGTAGATGTGTTTAATAGTTGCCTTCCCCCCCCCCCCCCGGTGCGTAGGA